>CAUYUJ010022363.1:0-65000 GCA_963575745.1 Prorocentrum cordatum
TCCTCCTCCTCCTCCTCCTCCTTCTCCTCCTGCTCCGGCCATTGCTTCTCGAACGAGGCTCCGCGCAGCAGCTCAACGGGTCCCTCCTCCAACGGCAGGCGCGCTGCAGGCACGCCCGCCGACTGCCCTCGGTCCGCCCTCCTGGGCGTTCACGGCGGCCTGCCGTTCCAATCTGCTCCAAGGGCCGAGTCTGAGCGGGCTCCCTCCTCCTCCACGTCCTCCTCGTTCTCCTCCTGCTCCTCCTCCTCCTCCCCCTCCTCCTCCTTTTCATCCTCCTCCACCCTTTTCCCCCCCTCGCGTTCAGTTCCTTGTCGCCTTCGTTCCTCACTTCGCTCACGGTGCACCGCACCGCTTGCTGGCGGGCGTCTGACTGCCTTGGACCACTTGGTGCACACGGACTCGCACAAGCCACCAGGGGGCCGAATTTGGACACATCCACGGCCTGGGGAACCGATCTCCGAGGAACCAGGAGGAGGAGGAGGAGGAGGAGGAGGAAGAGGAGGAGGAGGAGGATAAGGAGGAGGATAAGGAGGAGGATAAGGAGGAGGAGGCGGAAAAGGTAGATACCCATGCCGCTACCCTTCCCTCGTTTTCTCCGTTTTGGGTCCCCTCGGAGGTCCTCGTCGCCACCGCTGGATCTGCCTCGAAATCGGGGTCGGAACGCACCCCGTCTGGGGAGCAGCGGTATCGTTGCCTGTTGGTTTCCCCTGATACTTTTTGTTGCACCATTGGCGCCAGCGAAGTTTAAATTCGGGCGTCCAGAGAGGAGGATGAGGAGGAGGTAGAGGAGAAGGAGGAGGAGGAGGTTATAAGGCAACAGGCCCCGCCTCATGAGTGCCTAACGTCAAAAAAAAGAAGAGGAGGAGGAGGAGGAGGAGGGGGAGGAGGAGGAGGAGGAGGAGGAGAAGAAGGAAAAAGCAGGATGAGGAGGAGGACCTCCCCATCCTCCCTTCTCCCCCGTCCTACATAGTGATAGTGGTGGCGGGGATCTGGCCCATCAGAAGAGGCTTCCTGGAAGGCGCGGGTGCTTCTGAGGGCCCCATGGGCGGGAATGTGTTGGATATCATGGCCGCCATGGGCGTTATCATCATCATCAGCATCATCAGCATCAGCATCAGCATCAACATCATCGTCATCATCATACTTCTCATCAGCAGCATCACCATCATTATTATTAGTATTCGTATTATTATTATTATCATTATTATTATTATCAGTATTATTATTATTATTTCTAACGCTATCATCGTCAGCATCATCATCAGCATCGTCATCGTCTTCGACATCGTCATCGTCATCGTCATCATCACCACCATTCGTCGTCACCACCACAATTCGTCATCACCACCATTCGTCGTCACCTGGTATTCGCATCACAATATGGCATGGTCGTCACCGCCACCACCATCACCATCATCACCACTCCTCCTCATCCTCCTCCTCCTCCTTTTCATCATCATCATCATCATCATCATCATCAGCATCATCATCATCATCATCATTATCATCATCATCATCATCATCATCATCATCATCATCATCATCATCATCATCATCATCGTCATCATCATCATCATCATCATCATCATCATCAGCATCATCATCATCATCATCGTCATGATCATCGTCACCATCATCTTCGTCATCATCTTCATAATCTCCTTTCTCCCTGCTCCCGGCTCCTCCCCGGGGGCCCCCCTGCCGCCGTTGTCGCCTCACCCGAAGGAGGCGCCGCCGACGACCTCCGTGGCGCCGCCGGGCAGGACGACCGCGCGCGCGCCCGGGCGCGCGGGGCCGCGCGGGGCCGCGCGGGGCCGGGCGGGCCGCGGGGAGCTCCTTGGCGTGCGGCGGCGGCGGTCGCTGCGCTCGGTCCCCGAGTGCACGCAGGCCCTCAGGGAGGCAGTGAGGTCGAGGAGGATGAGGAGGCCATCGTTCGGGGGCGGCACAGAGGGGGATGATGACTAGGGGGGTGTGGGTATCATGGCGGGGGCCATGGATTTCCCCAGATGTCATGGCGCCTCGTCTTATTTCACTACGTCCCTGGCCCCCCGGCTGGGCCGGGCACATGCCGCCGGTCATGATTTGCACCCCCCCCTCTTGGACACCCCCCTCCTGGCCGCTCCCGAATCCTCGCGATTGCGGAGTTCGTGCGATCGGCCATCATTATCGCGAGGCTAATGCCCGACGGCTGCTGCCGCCCGACGGCTGCTGCCGCCCGCCGGCGGCGGCGGTTGCCGCCGCAGCGGAAGGGGCGCCGCGTCGGGCGGCGGCCCGCGCGCCACCGCGGGCGGGCCCCCGAGCGCGCCTGCCGCGGCGGGCTCGCGCCTGCCGCGGCAGCCGGCGTGCCGTCCTGCGGTGTTCAGGCTCGAGCTCCAATTTTTGAATTTCCACTCGGGGGCGGCAAAGAGGGGGGTGATGACTAGGGTCAAGCAGTGGCGAAGCGTCCTGGCCCGCCCATAGGCCCACCAAAGAATGTTCTAATAGCCTTTCTAGTGGTCTGGACGAAATGCTCTTATAACATTCCTGGCTGGGACTGTCTTGTTATCACACTTCGGGTTTATGTTCTAAGTCCATCGTTTTGTGATTCGAACATTTTTGGGGTCGAAAGCATTTCGTGGTAGGCCTATGGAGTGCCCGGACGGTCGGTCCCTGCTCAATAGGGGGGGATATCATAGCGGGGGCCATGATATCTCCCCAGATTCCATGGCGTCTCTTCTTATTTCAATGCGTCCCCGGGCCCCCCCCCTGGGCCGCGCACGTGCTGCCGCCCACGATTTGCGCCCCCCCTCTTGGACGCCCCCCTCTTGGCCGCTTCTGACAAGTTTGTATTTACACATCTCGTGTTCTTCCAGCTTGCAGTCGGCCCGTTTCATAAGGGCGCGCGGAGCTGGTGCAGGGGCCCTGGAGGGCCAGGTCAGCACTTTGCGGGCGGGGCGCGGTCAGCGAAAGCGGCCAAGGATGAGCCGAAGAGGAAGGAAGCAATGGTAACTTTGGAAAGTCGCTCATCCTGATTGTGGTAACATTGGTAACTCTGGATTCCAATGGATTCCCCTAGGACTTATACGGATTTCCGAAGGACTCATATGGATGTGTTCATGATTCTCATGAACGCTCGAGATCATCTTGATTATCACCATTGTCATCATCTTCATCAGTATGCTGAGATCTCCGGGGAAACGTTTCTTATCACGCCTGGACCCCGAACTGTATCATCCCCATGGGATCATCATGGGGAGGGATCGGTCAATGCGGGTTGACTGCACTGGGGCCTCCTGCTGCAGTCTGCACTGCTTGGTACTATGTGACACCACTTCTGCTCTTTCTCCCCGTCCTCCTCCTCCTTCTCCTCCCCCTCCTCTTCTCCTCCTCCTCCGACTCCTCCTCCTCCTCCCCCTCCTCCTCTCCTCCTCCCCCTCATCCTTCCCCCTCCTCCTCCTTCTCCTCCTCCTCCTCCTTCTCCTCCCCCTCCTCTTCTCGTCCTCCTACTCCTCCTCCTCCTCCCCCTCTTCCTCTCCTCCTCCCCCTCCTCCTTCCCCCTCCTCCTCCTCCTCCTCCTCCTCCTCCTCCTCCTCCTCCTCCTCCTCCTCCTCCTCCACTACTGCACTGCTTCCTGCTCGTGGGCTTCCCAGGGGTTTTGCGGGAGGCCCCCCCTCAGGACGGCAGGGCAGGGCGGCAGGACAGGACAGGGAGGGGTTCGGGGCGAGGAGCCTCCCTCGGGAGGGGAAACAACACACAGGCACAATGAATCGTCGATTCCCCAGAAGTTCTGGGAAACTAATCATGATAAGTGGGGGGGGGGCGACGCAAGCCCAGAACATCTCGGAGCATGTGGGGGGGATCCTGTTACGTGTGCCTATTTGTTCGTGTGTCCCAGGGCCCTCTTTCGCTCCCGCCTCCCGCCTTCCTGCCCTCCCTCCGTCCCGTGGACGCGCCGACGTTGGCAGGAACGCGCGGCTCGTAGCCAGACCACTTTGTCGGAGCGCGCGGCTCGTGCTCTCCTGCAGTTCGCTGTGCCGTCTCCGTCCGGTACACGTGCATACCTGACAGGTAGGAAACGGCCCGTCGTGATGTCCTGCATGTTTTTTTGCGTGAGCTCGGTGTCACAAACGCCAGATTCCAAGCTCGTTCCCAACCGCACCGTCAACCAAGCACGCCGTCAGCGCGGCCTCGGCCAACACCGTGGCCCTTTCCCTCCCCCCCCCATGCGTCTGGTTCCCCCCCCTCTTGTTGCCCTCGCCCGCTCCCTCATGCCCAGATGCCTCCCTCTCTTCCCGCCCTCCTTCCCCTTCCCCGCTCCTTCCCGCAGGGGGCGGAGGAGGCAGAGGACGACGACGGTGACATTGGCAGCGAGGAGAACGACGGGAGCGGGAGTGGGGACGAGGGGACGGGACGAGGAGGGGCACGAGGCGGAAGGTAAGCATGAGGATTAGGATGTGGAGCTGGGGCAGTCGAAGACCTGTAGTGTGCTTGTGAGATCAAACGCTCGCTGCTGCTCGGGAGTTTCCTGGTTCGGAAGGCTTCTGAGATGGTGAGGTATCAAGCACAGCAGACCACACTGTTGCAGAGCAGCGGGCAGGGAAAGTAGGAGGATGACGGCGAGGAAGAGGGAGACAATCAGGGACATGGGTGGAGGAGGAGGGGGAATGATGGAAGAGCAACGGAGAGGAGGAGGAGGAGGAGGGCGAGGAGGAGGAGGAGGAATGAGGAGGATGGTGGTGGTGGTGGAGATGATGATGATGATGATGCTGCTGCTGATGATGATGATGGCTGATGATGATGTTGGTGGTGATGCTGCTGATGATGATTATGAGAATGATGATGATGCTGATGATGGTGTTGGTGATGATGATGCTGATGATGATGATGCTGCTGCTGATGATGATGATGATGCTGCTGAGGCTGATGCTGATGCTGATTATGATGATGATGTTGATGATGATGATGCTGATGATGCTGATTATGATGATGATGATAATGATGATGATGCTGACGATGATGATGATGATGCTGATGACGATGATGATGCTGATCATGATGATGATGATGCTGCTGATGATGATGATGCTGCTGCGGCTGATGCTGATGCTGATTATGATGATGATGTTGATGCTGATGATGATGCTGATTATGATGATGATGATGATGCTGATTATGATGATGATGATGATGATGATGATGATGATGATGATGATGATGATGATGATGATGATGATGATGATGATGATGATGATGTGATGATGATGCTGACGATGATGATGATGCTGATGATGATGACGATGATGATGCTGATGATGATGATGATGATGATGATGATGATGATGATGATGATGATGATGATGATGATGATGATGATGATGATGATGTGATGATGATGATGATGATGATGATGATGCGGAGGAGCGGAGGAGGAGGAGGAGGAGGAGGAGGAGTGGGAAGGTGGGCGAGGAGGACGAGGGAATGAAGGGGGAGGGGGGAAGAGCAAGGGAGAGGATGGACAGGAGGAGGACGAGGAGGACGAAGGGGAAGATGCGAGGGACGACGACACGGTTATTGAGGAGTATGACGGCGACCATGAAGACGTGGAGGGATAGGGGTGGAGGAGGAGGAGGAGGAAGAAGAGGAGGAGGAGGAGGAGGAGGAGGAGCCACGTTGCGTTCGGTGACCAGGACGCGCGCGTGGTCCTGCGTGGGCGACCGTTCCCAGAAGGCCGCCGCGGCGGTTGATCGGGACCGGGCTTTAGCGATTACTGCGGAGATCGACGGGCGGCTCGGCTCCTCGGAGAACATTAGGAAGCGGCAGGTTTGGTCGGGCACCCAGAGCGCCGAACACTTAGGAATGCGGGCCGCTGTCGGCGACGCCGCGACCTGGCCCCAGCTGCCTGAGCCTCGGGACGGGTGGGACCAGATCCGCTCCCAGGCGCGCCGGCTCCGCACGGTCCCCGGCGGGCAGCGGATCAGGGAGCTCGCGGCCGTGATGCGCATCGCTGCTAAACATCGGTTGTCGGCTCCGTTTTGCGCGATCCCGCCATGTGACCTGCTCGCGCTCGCGCTTCGGTCTGTTGTCTGGACTCGCTGCGCCTGGTGGTGGTGCGCTCGCCGATGGTGGGCCGAGCGGGTTTCGTTGCACCCTGTCTTCGGCACGGCGTGCGCTGTGCTGAAGGCGGATCGGGGGGTTCCCGCGTCGCGGTTGTTGTCGGTGGCGCTCTCGGAACATTCCGGCGTGTTCGGGCTGCTCCCGGTTGCGCCCGGGTCGCTCCCCGAGGGCGTTCGGCTGCTTCCGGCCGGCCCTGGGGTTCGACCCCCGGGCCGCGGCGGCGGTCGCCGCTGCTGCCGCCGCTGACAGCCGCGAAGCGCTGACCCGGCAGACCTCCCCTCGCCCCCCCGGAAGGGCTTTCGACGCCTCGTCCGCTCGCGGTCGGCACGTTCTCCGGGAGTGCGCCCGGGCGGCGCTCCTGCGCTTGCGGGCGGCGCCTGGGCCCCCGCCGCGGCGCGACAAAGAGGGGATCGGGGAAATCGATCTGGCTGCCCAGAGCGCGCCGCCGCGGGCTCAGTTCTGGCGATCGCTGGGCCGATGCGACGCGACCCTCCTTGCCGTCTGGAGGGGCGGGGCCGCGTGCACGCCGACCAGCAAGCACGGCGGCGCGTGCGTTTGCCCGTTCGGTTGCGGGCGCACGAAGGCGTCGGCTCGGCGCTTCTGGGCCGAGTGCCCGCGTTTTGCTTGGCGTCGCGGGTCGCGCCGGCCTGGCGGGGGGCCCAGCCCCGCGTCACGGCGAAAACGGGGTGGATCACTGAGGCTGCTGGGGGCTCGACCAAGCGTCGGGCTCAGCTGCAGGCGTTGGCCTGCCGCCTGGGCATCGCCATCATGCAGGCGCTCGTTGGCCTCGGCGGGCGGGCTTTCGGGGACGCGCTTTCTCCGCCAGGGGCCCACCTGAGCCCTCCCCCTTTCCCTCCGGCGGGCGGCGGCCTAGCGGGCGGCGGGGCGGACTTCAACGACGCTGACGACCTCCCTCCCCTTCCTGGCGGTGGTGGTGGTGGTTCCCTGGGTGCTGGCAGCCGATCTATTTAGCTCCGGTCCAGTCCTGCGGTCCACCCGCCCTTATTCCCCGGCTCGCGCCCGGGCCTCCTGCGGCCCAGGGGGTTCCCAAGGTTCGAACACCGCCATGCGTTGTTTTAATCAGCAGCTAGGGCAAAGGCACCCTGCTGCTTTCATTTCTCAGGAGGAGGAGGAGGAAGAGGAGGAGGAGGAGGAGGAGGAGGGGGAGGATGAGAAGGAGGAGGAGGAGGAGGAGGAGGAGGCGGACGTCGACGTTTTCGACGAGGTCGATTGGGGGGAGCTCGAGCAGGAGGATGATTGAGCACGGCGGCTGGGGTCCGCCCCCGTTTGCCCTGCCCGCAGGAGGGAGTTAACCCCGTGACGAAAGTGGTGCAGATGTTGGAGGAGCGCCGAAAGGGGATCGGCGCTTTCCTTCCCCATGGTGCCCCCCTCCATATCGGGCGACGAAGTCTATGCATATCCATTGCTCCTTGGTCAGGCCCGCCCTGCGCCCACAAGCTGCGTGGGCGCCTTCTTGGGCCGAGCCACGGGGGCGCGGCGCGTGCACCGCTGCTGGTTTCAGCATTGGCCTGGTTTCAGCACGTGCTGATTTCCTCGCCCTGCCTGGCGGCCGCATGCGGGTCCTTCACAGGATGGCCCCTCTCCTGCCCCCTTGGGCGGTGCGCGCCGGGGGGGGGGGGGCAAAAGTCCGCAGTCCTGAGTCCCGAGGAGGCAGCCCATGAGGGGGAGGAGGATATGGATGATGCGGAGGTTGCGGAGGATGAAGATGCAAGAGGCTTACGCCATTCCGCCGGTCCCCAAAAGAGGACGGACGCCATCATGCCCACGAGTTTCAGGGAGGGCCGAGTGGTGACATGTTTTTGGGGAGGGAGGGATGCGGAAGACCGGGAGGCGAGGAGGAGGAGGAGGAGGAGGAGGATCAGCAGGAGGAGGAGGAGGTTGAGGAGGAGGAGGAGGATGAATACGATGGCGAGGAGGATAAGAAAAACACGGGGGAGGATGAAGAAGAGGATGACGCTGACGCGATTAAACACATGTTGCATGTAAGGCGAGTTTGCGAGCTTGCGCGTGCAATTGCCACGTCACGGAAATGATCTGGGACCCACCAGGACGATTCATGGATATTGTGCGCTGGGATGACCGGGGTCATTGCGACGCCGGCGTTTCAGTCCACCACATCGGTCATCCGACGGATTGCCGCATGGGCAATCGCCCGCAAAAGAGATGATTCGAGTCCATGCTCGGATTTTCTTCGGTGGCAGAAGGATGGTTGACTTGAGGGGAACGAGGCATGGAGGATCATGCGGAGGAGGAGGAGGAGGAGGAGGAGGAGGAACAGGAGGAGGAGGAGGAACCAACAGCAGGAAGCAAGTGGAGCAGGAGCATATGAGGCAGGATGGAGAAATGACCGATCTGTGACCGATCTGTTTCTTTTCTGGAGCCATGTTGGTTTCGGGCGTCCTCGTTTTTTTGGGGGGGTCTTGTGATCATCTGGGGGAGGTTCGGGCGTGCTCTTGGGACGTTTGCGGCGCGTTTTCGGGCACTCTTTGGGCCGTCCAGGGGCTCCCGTGAGCTCCTGGGGCTCGAAAGGGCCATCGAAGGGCTAGATTCAAGCGTCAGAGGCCCATGGGACGTGAAAGAGCGAGGAGGCAACGTTCGCTGATTCCCTGAAGGTTTTGGAACGCTTCCGCTTGTTTGGGTGCTCGGGTCAGTTCTCCTCCTGGGGCTCTTGGGACAGTCTTGTGTTTTTTTAGCGTCTCGTAAGCATGCTGGAGGACATGTTTTACCATTTTGGGTACGTCCGGAAGCGGGCATGGAGGTGCCGGGGAGCTCGATACCCCCAGATGCGGCATACCACGCGTGATTTCTGAAGCGCGCGTGATCGCAGTCGCCCAATTGCCGACGCGGTCGCGCGCGCTCGCGCTCCGTCGCTGCATCTGCTGTCCGTCTCGCCCGATATCCCGATCGACATCTCCCACGTCCTCGCGAACGAACGGAAGCCCGAGATGCCTGCGAGCAGCAGGCGAGGGCCGAGGAGCACGCCTTGTCGCCTCTTTTCCTCCAGCGTGGGAGCGCATCGAAATGATGGTCGGGAACAGGGGGGTGCGGGGGATGGGGAGGAGGAGGAGGAGGAGGAGGAGGAGGAGGAGGAGAAGGAGGAGGAGAAGGAGGAGAAGGATGCGGAGGAGGAGGCGGAGGAGGAGGAGGAGGAGGAGGAGGAGGAAGGGGAGGAGTGGGAGGAGGAAGAGGAGGAGGAGGAGGAAGGGTTAGATGAGGAGGAAGCCCCCCCCTCTGCCTGTCTCCTCTCTCCCACACAGAAAAGAAGGAAGGGAAGGCTAAGGCTAAGAGAGGTAACAATAGAGGGAGGGCGGCGAAGAAGTCCAGGAGGAGATGGACGCAGAAAAAGTCTAATCCACACACAATGATGAGACCGTGTGGGCGTACGAAGAGGCCTCACCACCTTATCACTCCCGATCATGCTCCTCATCCTGGAAAAGAGAGCGCAAGAGGCAGGGGCGCCCCTCCTGACATGAACCCCCCTCGCCATTCTCCCCCGTGGGGTATGGAGGATGCGGGGGGAGGAAGAGGAGGAGGAGCAGGAGGAGGAGGAGGAGGAGGAGGAGAAGGAGGAGGAGGAGGAGGGGGAAGTCCCTCTCACCTGGAATGCGGCAGCAGCAGCGGTAAGAGCTCGAGGATGGGCATGCGGCGAGGCATGGTGAGGATGAGGTCCAAGAGGCTTCTGTTGGTCTGGGCCCTCTGTGGGCTCCTCTTTGAGCCCCCTGGAGGGCGTCTTGGAGGCCGTCTTTGAGCTGCCTCGGGGCCCTCTTCGGGCAACACATGTTCCCAAACGCGCAGCGCAGCCGCCACCGGGGGCCTCAGGCCACCCGGAGGTCCATGAGACGCGCCTCCCACCAGAGCCATCGGGGGCCCGGCGGGAGGCCACTTGTTGGGGCAGTCTCTTCGGCCCTGCCGGGGCCACTTTGCGCGGCCTTCGGAGGCCGTCCCGTATAATTTGTGTTTGGGGACGGGGGCCGCTGGATGCCAAGACAGAATGGGCACCACTTCCTTACCAGAGGAAATGGCGTACAGTCAACCCGCATACGAAGGATGGGCAACCTTTCCAAGGGTAACCTTGCATCCTTGCCTTCTCGGCCCATCCTTGGCCGCTTTCGCTGGTCGCGGCCCGCTCGAAAAGCTTCGCAAGGGGCTTCCAGATCCTTACTCTACGGGCTGACTGTGCTCTCGAAGATGGTCTTGTGCGCTTGCCGTTGTGAGCGCTCTGTGCGCCGCTGCCCGTTCATCTCCTTCGATGGGGCAGCTCTGCTCAAGCGTTCAGTCGGGCCTGTCCCTCCACAGGAGGGAAATTCAAACATAGTCAAAAAATAGTGTGGGGACTATTTTTGGGATATATTTTTGCCCATTTTGGGGCATTAAAGAAAATCGTCGAACATCCCCCTGTAGGGGGACACGCCCGACTTAGCTCAAGTGGCGTCCGTCCGTCCTTCCGTCTGGTGCCGCTGGTCCTTTTCCTAGGACCCCCCCCTCCTAACCGCTGGACCAGGCTCCCAGTGGGAGGGGTTTGAGGAGGCGCAGCAGTCTCACACGCCGAGTGGACACCAGGGGGTCGGCGAATCGGATGGCTGAGGAGGGTGGTGATAATCGGGAGGAACAAGAGGATGATCTGAAGCGGAGCACGAGGAGCATGGTCACCCACAGAAGTCATCGCAGTTGGGCCGATAATTGCGGGGGGAGTGGGAGGAGCAGAAGCATGAGCAGGATCAGGAGGCTCGCAGTCACCAAAGGTCAGGAGGATGAGCACGACGACGACGACGACGACGACGACGACGACGACGGCGACGGCGACGACGACGACGAAGGGAAGGCACGGGCAGAGTCGAGGAGAAGATTTTGGGAGTCGCATGAGGAGCAAGAATATGAGCATCCTTGCTGTAGATGGCATCCGTACATGGAGGCGAGAGCCCTTTTCCCATTCCCTGCTTCTCTCTCGTTCCCCCTCCCTCTTCACCATGAATATATAGGCTTACGCCACATCCGCCGACTCCTGTATAAACTATTGCGCCTCCAAGACTGCATTTCACAAGGCTTGTCAGAATCATGACACGGCGCTCGACATCGTTCTTGTTGCTTCGTTGCTGATATCGTACCTCTTGGTGCTCTTTTGTGGCCTTCTGGTGGCATCTTGGCCTGTCTCCAGGCCATCTCCGGCCGCCTCGAGGCATCTTGGGCCAAGTTTGGGGGCCTCTTGGGGCCTCCGGGGGGCTTCTTGGAGGCCTTTGAGGTTCTCTTGGGGGTCCATCAGGGCCTCTTGGGGTGTTCTTGGGGCATGCTGGGGGCGTCTTGGAGTCGAAGGCTCGAAACGGTGCCCTCTGGACTCCGTCTTGGAGCCGTCTGGGGCCCCTCTTGGGCTGTCTTGGGGGCCTCGTGGGCTGTTGTTGGACCCTCTTCGACCCATCTTGGGAGCCCCTTTGGCCGTCTGGGGGCGATATTTAATGTTTCTTTGCCCGTCTGGGACGTTGTGAAAACCGAATGGGCGAGCATGCGAAACATGCTAGGCTTTCTAAGGGAATGGGACGATTTTTGGTTCTTGGGACCCTCTTGGGGCGCATTCTGGGGACCTTTTGGGGCGTCTTGGCAGCTTCGGAGGCTCCCTGGAGGCCATCGCGGGCGTCCAGGGACGATATTTTGGCGAATCGTGGCCCCCCGGGGCCGTCTGGAGAGCGTTTTGATGCCTTCTTGGCCAGTTTGGGAGCCCTCCGCTCCCCCGTGGCGCGTTCGCTCCGGGGTCGGGCTCGGCCAGGGGGGGGGTCAAACTGCCGGTTTGGGGTCCATGGGGGGGGGAGGATTACGGTGGGGGATAATCTCACTCTCCTAGAGATCCAGACGGGGTCGGCGGATTATCTTTCTCGTTCCTCCTCCCTCTTCATTATGATTAGCATGCTTCCCCTCCTCCGCCGCAGGAAATGAAGGATCAGGTTGAGGCGGATGCCAAGGAGGATGCCGACACTTTCGCCAAGCACAAGTGCTGGTGCGAGACCAACGAGAAGGCCTTCTTAGCCACGCCCGTCCCCCCCCCCCCAAATCCCCACTCCACCCTCCCCTCACTGCCCCACCCGGGCCCACCTGGTTTGGGTGGGTGGAAGAAATGGTGGGGTGACCAAACGGGGGGCGTGAAGGAAGGGACCCTGAAGGAACCCTTTCGAGCTCCTTTTGGGCTTCTGCTGGCTCCCAAGGGGACCCTACTTGCCATGTAGGTCACCCTGATACAGCGAGAGATAGAGAGCGAGATAGAGAGAGAAAGTGAGGGAGAACGATACTGATAAAGGGACAGAGCGATAGAGGGTGAGCGAGAGAGAGAGAGAGAGCGAGAGAGCCAGAGAACGAGGGAGGAGAGGACAGAGCGTGGGAGCGGTTGTGTATGTTGATGCTGTCGATGGTGCTTGTGAATGATGGTGGGCATGGCGTGGAGGAGTAGAAGGGATGATCTGGTTAACCTGGTCGGACGAGTCAGCGGGCCCCGCCCATGCCCACCCTCCCTTCACGCACAAGAGCCAAGTGTGCCGGGGGTGGACAGAACCCCCAACAGTGACACGTCGATTAGTGAATTGTCCGTTTTCGGTTCTCGAGAGGGCGCCGTGGGCCTCAGGTCGTTTTCACTAAACCACGTTTTACTAAAGGGGGGTCTGTCCATCCCCGAGTGTGCCACAACTTGATACGGGATTGCAGCGCGCTCCCACCCAGCTGGCGAAAAAACGCTCACGCGCAACCCCGCTCCCGACGACTTGGCGAAGGTGCAGCTTTCACGGAGCCGCTCCGAGGCGGAAGTGGAATTCCAGTGGTTGCATGAGCGGCGCTGCGGCCGGAACGAACTTCTGCGGCGAAGTGTCCGATGAGCGCGGCGCAGATAGTTCGTGCGCCTCGCCGAAACAGCACTCCATGCGCAAGATGCGCGGCGATGAGCAGAGACAGAATTTCGTCCGCTCTGACGCGGCCCCGCTGCCGCTTTCATGCGATTCGGCCAGCAACCTATGCGCCGCGCCCGCGTGGGAACGCCACTTCGAAGCGAAACGAGCGACACAAACAAACGGGGTCGTCTGCGCCGACATTGGCGCGAAAGCTGCCCGCGTAAGGTCGCGAGTGAGCGCCCTCGTCTCCAATGTGGCGCACCGCGCGGGCGGCCCGCGTAAGCCGCGGCGTAAGGTCGCTAGTCATCTCGCGTGAGACCCGGTTTTGATTGTCGCTCACGTGACATGGTTTCTCGAAGCGACATGTGTACGGAGCCTGGGCGACGGCGACAAGGCGCCCGCCCGCGCGGGCCCCCCCGACGTTTGGCGAGGGGGGCCGTGCCGTGGCGGGAGGGCCACTGTCGGGCGAAGACTGCGCGGCGCCGAGACCAGAACGACATGTTCGCCCGCTCGCGCGTCGAAGCAGTGGCGTGCGAAGCGTGTGCCCCTCGCCCGAGCAGGAGCTTCATCCTCAGGAGAAGTGAGCGCGGCGCTGGCGTGGGAGCGCGACATCGCCCTCTCGCGCTCGATGCACGCCGCGTCCCGTTCCTGCCAGGCGCTCTGTGACCTGAAGCAGGGTGCTTTGAAGCAGGCAGAACATCCCCCCCCGGATGTGACCCCCATGGGCGGGCCAGGTGGCACTGTAGGGGTACATACAAGTACAAGTACAAGGAGCGAGGAGGCGATGACCAGGGAGGACGGGGGACGGAGGACGAGGAGGAGCGGGGGAGAACGAGCGAGGAGGACGCGGAGGGCGAGGGCAGGGTGGAGGGGCACGGGGAGGATGGCAGAATTCTGGTGGAGGGGGGGGAGGGAGGGCGAGAAGCTCTGCCCTCCCACCCCCCCCCTCCCGCGCCCCCCCCCCCTCTGCCCCCCCTCGTCTTCCCGCCTGCGGCGGCGGGCGGGTGCCCGCACCCCCTGCAGCCCCAGGCCTCGACCCCCCCCCCGAGGGACCTCGCCGCGTCGCCGACCGTGGGGCTCGGGGTGCGGCCGCGCTTCGCGCGTCGCGGTCTGGGCCGCGGGGGGGGGGGGGGCGGCGCGGGGGCGCGAAGTTCGCCGCGCACCGCGGGGCGCGACGCGCGATGCGTGACGTCTGGTGGCCAAAGGGTCTCCGGGGAGGGAAAAAGTACCCATGCCTCTAGCGTTTCCTCGTTCTGCCCCTCTTGGGCCTCCTGGGAGGTCCTCGTCGCCGCCGCTGGACTCGCCTCGAGGTCCTGGCCAGAACGCACCCCGGGAGAGGTCCGGGGAGTCGTGGTAGCGGTACCTCTTGGTTTCCAGGACCGAGATGCTTCTCTTTTGCCATCTTCCTGGGGCCGTGCCGTTCTGTGGGGTTCGGGGCCAAGCGCGAGCTGAAGTCATCAGCACGGTCGGTCCCTCGAAGTTGGTTTAGCTCTCGGCAGCCGTGTGGCGCAGGTCGCCAGAGAGTTGGGCGGACGTCGCACGCGGCGGAAGCGCAGCGCGCGGGAGCGGTGGCAGTTCAAGCAAAAAGGGGGGAACCAGTCGGCGGTTTTGAGGATGGCAGAGCAAGACGGAGCAGAGAGCAGCGGGCCTTCAATACACTCGTCGTTTGGGGCAGGCGCCTGAGGATCGTCACGCTGGAGAAATACTTTGTTCGCGTCTGCTGGGCCAGTTCGGGCCCCAGGACCCTCGCAAAACGACACGCGGTCATTGGATGCGCCACGGGGACAGTGTCCGTCCGGTTTGTTGGGGCCCAGACTAGGCGAACGCCACGATGTTGGATTTATGGGTTGGAGTCGATCTATCATGGACGAACGAATCAATTGAGTGTTGAATGGGTCGATGCGTTGACGGATTGATCGATGACAGGATCGATCCAATGATGCATCTGGATGTTCACATTTGGCCCGTGCGAGGCTTTGCTTGCCCGGCCACAGTTGGCGGCCCGAAGGGCCAGGCGCAGACGATTCTGAACTTTTCCTGTGTGCGTCTCCGCACATCTGTCGCAGGAGCTAGAAGTCATGTCGACGACGGAGACAACGAGGAGGAGGAGGATGGCGGTAGTGGCTGCTGCTGCGGCTGCAGCTGCTGCTGCTGCTCCTGCTGATGATGCTGATAATGATGCCGATGATGCTCATGATGCTGATGATGATGATGATGATGATGATGATGATGATGATGCTGATGCTGATGCTGATGATGGTGTCGTTGATGATGATGTTGGGGATGATGCTGATGACGATGATGCTGATGCTGATGCTGATGATGATGGTCAGGATGAGGATGAGGAAGAGGATGATGCTGACTATGACGATGATGATGATAATGATGATGGTGATGACGACGACGATGCCGATGACGAGGACGATGCCGATGACGATGATGCTGATGATGATGATGGTGATGATGCTGATGATGGTAATGGTGATGGGGAACATGATGCTGGGATGATGTCATGGTGATGATTATGATGATGCTGATGATGTTGATGGTGATGATAAAGGTTATGATGATGATGTTGATGATGATGGTGCTGATGATGATGATTGTGATGATGGTGATGATGGTGATGATGATGCTGATGCTGATGATGCTGATTGCAATGATGCTGCTGATGCTGATGCTGATTAGGATGAGGATGAGGATGGGGACGACGATGCTGATTAGGATGAGCATGAGGACGAGGATGACGATTAGGATGAGGATGAGGATGAGGATGAGGATGACGATGACGATGACGATGAGGATGAGGATTACGACGATGATGATGATGACGATGACGATGACGATGGTGATGATGATGACGATGATGATGATGAGGATGATGATGAGGATGATGATGATGCTGATGGTGATGGTGATGATGCTGATGCTGATCGTGCTGATGGTGATGACGAGGATGAGGATGAGGATGATGATGATGATGGCGATGGCGATGGCGATGGCGCTGGCGATGATGATGACGATGCTGCTGATGATGATGATGGTGGTTGTGGTGATGATGATGTTGACGACGGCGACGATGTTGATGATGATGATGCTGCTGCTGCTGATGATGATGATGATGATGATGATGATGATGATGATGATGATGATGATGATGATGATGATGATGATGATGCGTGCCGAGGTTGCCCGGGGCTCTCTGCCGTCCCAGCGGACTCTAGAGACGAGGGCCCCTGTATACTCCACGATTCCTGGGGCGCATCCCGACCCAGCCGCCTCACGACATCATTCTCGTCCCGAGTTCGGGCCGGGGCGCCGGGCCGAGGAGAAGCAGCAGGCGGTGGAACGTGCCAAGGCGCGCATCGAGGAGCTGGAGTCGGCCATCGAGGAGCCGCGGAGCGCAGGGGTCAGGTCCGACGGGGCCAGGACGAGGACCAATCCGACCCGGGGTAAGTCGGGCCTGTCCATCTACAGGATGAATATTCAAAATCAACCAAAAATACAGGGGACGATTATTCTATTATTTTCGAATACCTATACGACCACCCTTCGGGTGATAAGGAGGTTCGTGGGGGGGAACCAACGTCTCACTCGATCGGTCTCAATATCGATCTCCCTATCGATCTCACTATCGGTCTCGCTCGATCGATCTCTCTCGATCGATCTCACATTCGACCTCACTCGATCTACGTCATTCGATCGATCTCACAATCGATCTGACTATCGATCCCACAGTCGATCTCACTATCGATCTCACTATCGATCTCACAATCGATCTCATCTTCGGTCTAGCTATCGATCTCACTAACCGCATGCCGATGATAATAAAGGGACCCCCCCCCCCTTCAGTGTTTAGAGTTGGTTATCGTCGCCCTATACAAAATTCAAATTGGGCGGCGAGCGCTGAGGCCGAACTTCATTATCACCTCGAAACGCTATGTTGAGATAGCAACATCAAGCGATGTTGATATAGCCATTTTTCCGTTATTCTTCTCTTCTTCTTCTTCTCTTCTTCTTCTCTTCTTATTATTATTCTACTTTCCTCTTCTTCTTTTATATTGCTATCTGTCCTCACGCTCGCCTGAACTTTTTTATCCGTGGGGTTGATTATCCATGGAAAATGAAGCACATGAGCTACCCTACACGAGCACTTAAAACAATCAATTTTCATAAAGCGCTTGTACATTAAAATTGATAGATTTGGAACTTTGGATTTTTCCTTTCTTCGTCCTCTTCTTATTCTCCTCTTCTTCTTCTTTCTTATTATTATTCTACTGTATTCTTCTTCTTTTATATTTCTCTCTGTCCCCACGCTCGCCTGAACTTTTTTATCTCTGGGGGTGATTATCCATGGAAATTGAGGCACATGAGCTACCCTACACGAGCTACCCTACAAGCGAAATAAGCAATAGTTTGACTGTGTCTCAAGCGAAGTAAGCAATAGTTTGCGGATGTCTCAAGCGAAACAAGGGATTTGTCGAGGATGTCTCCAGCGAGATAAGCCATTGTTGAGGCGCCAAGGATGTCTCAAAACGTGCTCGGCTTGGTCTCCTCTTGATCATCTCTTACTTCGAGATTATGCTGAGGTCTGCTGGGCTACTTTTATTATCTCTCCCTGAACCCCGAACTTTATTATCCCCTAGTGTTTATTCTCACGGGCATGAGGTTATCGATATCACAATCGATAACACAATCAACGTCATCATCATCATCATCATCAACATCATCGATATCGACGTCATCAACGTCATCATCATCAACATCAGCAGCAACATTATCAGGACACCAGCATCATCATCATCATCATCATCCCCTCATCACAATCATCAACAGCATCATCAGCATCACCATCATCACTATCGGGACACCATCATCGTCACCATCATCATCATCATCATCATCATCAACATTCTCTTCATCGGGACACCATCATCCTCGGAACACCACCATCACCATTATCATCATCATCATCGCATCATCAGGATCATGGACAACATCATCAACATCATCAACATCATCAACATCATCATCATCATCATCATCGGGACGCCATCATCATCAGCATCATTATCATCATCATCGTTAGCAACATCACCATCGTCATTGGAACATCATCATCGTCACCATCATCATCATTATCACCATCATCATCCTCAACATCATCGGGACACCATCATCATCATCGTCATCATCATCATCAACATCAGCATCGTCACCATCATTAGGCCACCATCATCAAAATCATCATCATCACCTCATCATCGTCCTCATCATCAGCATTATCATCCTCATCATTATCATTGGGACACCATCATACTCATCATCATTATCATTATTTGGCCACCATCATCATCACCATCATCATCAACAGCACCATCATCAACCTCATCATCATCGGGACATCATCATCTTCATCATCATTAAATCATCTGATCACTATCAACATCATCATTAGCAATATCGCTATCATCGGGGCACCAGCATCATCATCTTCAGTAACATAATCATCATGAACATCATCATCATCATCATCATCATCATCATCATCATCGGGGCACCATCATCATCACTACCATCACCATCATCATAATCATCAACATCGTCAACATCATCATCATCATCATCATCATCATTATCATCAGCATCATCATCGGGGCACCACCAGCATCACCACGATCACCATCACCATCGTCATCGTCAACATCACCATCACCAACATCATCATCATCATCATCATCATCATCATCATCATCATCATCATCATCATCATCATCATCATCATCATCATCGGGACACCGACGGGACACTGGCGGGACACTGGCGGGACACCGCGGGGCACCGGTTGCCGGAACGGAGACCTTTGGTCCGGCCGCGCCTCAGCTTCAGGAGACTTCTTCCTCGCCCGCCCACGCAGCTTCGCCTCGCCCGCACGCATTGCACGCACGAACACGAAACCGAATCCGATTTCCCGGTAGGGGGGCTCTCCGTTCCACTTCGATCTCACCCTCTCACCTCTGACTTTTGTGCATTTTTGGGGTATTTACGATTTTTCACCCAAAATCCGCCTCTATAGGAGGACATGCCCGACCTAACCCGATGTGTGTTCCTCGTCCTGGCGTCGGCATGCCGGCAGGGCGCCGCACGGCGGGCCCGCCCAGACCGCACATGGGGCTCCGAGGAGCCCGCCGCGAGGGCTTTCGCCCGGGCTCTGCCGGGGCCTCCGGGGGGTCCGCGTCGCCTCGGTCCTTGCCTCCGGGGCAACGGCAGGGGGGCATAAGCATAGGGGGGGACGCATCGACCCCAAATCGCCCACTGATCGCCGATCGGGGCCCGATGGCCCCGAAGATCCCGCCGCGAGGGCTTTCCTGGGCTCTGCCGGGGCCTCCCGGGGGTCCGCGTCGCCTCGGTCCTTGACTCAGGGGCAACGGCAGGGTCTGCAGGGGAACAAAAAGTGACATAAACATGAAAACTCGGAGGTCCGCGCGGATTTCTCGGATCGGCGCTGGGACCCCCCGGCGGCGCCCCCGGCGCCGCCGTTGGCGCGCTCCGCGCGCCAGGGAGGGGGGTCCAGCGCCGATACGAGAAATCCGCGCGGACCTCCGAATTTTTATGTTTATGTTATTTTCTGTTCCCCTAGCAGAAGCATATGGGGGGGATGCATCGGCCCCCAATCGCCCATTGATCGCCGATGGGGGCCCGATGGCCCCAACCTGCCCAGGAAGGTGCGGATGCACCATCGGAGGCCCGTCGCCGATCTATCGGCGATGTATCGCCGATTCCAAGTCGATGCTTCCCCCCTATCCCTATCCCCCCAATCGTTGCCCCTCAACCATGGCCAGCAAGCATTTGTCCCAGGGATCCAATCTCAGGAGCGAAAGAAGGACGTACCCGCATATGAATCCACGCTGGTTTCGAGAGTATGCATTGCGCAAATGTTAGTATCACGCGGCCAGTCTCGCGGATCGAGGGGCCGTGTTCATGTACATAGCTGGGCGCGTGTGTCCTTTTGTGGGCCTCCTACAATCGGCGGCGAGCCCGGGGGGGAGGTGAGAAGGGGTGGGCCTTTTTGGAAGGCCCAGGTGTCCCCTAGTTTCCCGAGAAGTGTCCGAAGCCTCCCCCCGGAGACGCCGAGAGCTCCTCGGAAGGCCAGAAGTTTTTGGAAGCCCCCGCCGCTTTCTGAGGAGGTCCTCCGCTCCTTGCGTTTCCCTCCCGCGCTCGCCGCCGATCCAGGGCCCCAGGCATGGATTCCGCAGGCGGCCTCTGCACACCGCTGCCGAGCCTGGCCAGGGCCACTTTTTAGGCCCCTCTATGGCCCCCCCGACGTTGACCAGGAGGATCGGGTTGGACACTTCAAGCGGACAGGGCTGGAGCCTTCCAGCAACGACGGTCGGAATGGAGCCGCCTGCACCGCTCGAGCGGCACAGGGGCCCCACTCCAACCGAAGTGCCAGAAAGCCCCGACCTCCATTCACAGACATCCCCGCGACCCGGCAGCGGCCTAGAGCAACGGCGGCAGCACGGCAGTCAGTACTGCCTCATGGTGCTCATATTCATAGCGCAACAAGTGAACAAGCAGAACCGCAGTCATGCATGCACGACTGCGATGGTGAAGAGAAGGAGGAGGAGGCTTGTTGCACCATGCCAGGGTCCAGGATTGCCCTGGCCAGCCGCGGTTGTGGTGTATGGATGCCTGCCGCGCACGTATTTGTTGTCAAGGGTTCCAGAGCCCACGTCAGGGGAGGAATACATGCTCTGGAGGTCAGGGAACCAATGGGGCTTGGGAAGCTGGAGTCCTCTGGCGCCTCGGGAAGAGGAGGAAGCATGACCACGAGGGCGAGGAGAGGGAGGACAAGAAGGTGGTGGGAGCCTCTCGGCCTCCCAGTCCCCCGCCCCCTTCGCCCTCCTTCCCCATGTGGATTGCGGGGGTAGCGTATACCTCTTCATCTCCGGGCTCCTCCCCCTATTCGTTCGTATCTTCGGTTCCTGCTCCTCCTGCTCATCCTGCTCTTCCTCTTACTCTTCGTCCGCAGCATTACAGCGATTTCTCACGTAGTTCCTTGCTCCCTTTTCCTTGCCCCTCCTCTACCACCGCAGGTGTCCGCAGGCAACGAGGCGCCGCGCAGTGGGGAGTGTGCCTCGAACACCAATCCCTCCTCATGTCCGTCCTGGACTCTCTTCGCCTCCGGTTTTCGGAGCTCCGAGAAGGCTACGTTTGCACATCTCCTCTTCGTGCTCCTCATCGATAACCGGCGGCCCCTCCATGGAGATCAATACCCCTTCCCCCTTATCGAAGTCCACGCCCGCATATGCCTCGTGCAAAACGCACGCGCGCTCCCCTCACGGCACGCGCCGTGCAGGTGCCGCAAGGAGGGCGCCGAGGCGCCCCGAACGCTGACCTCTGCAGCCGATGGCAAGCGCGCATCACGAGAGGGCAAAGCTGTGCCAGAAGGGAGGGCAGGGACGCGCATGATCGTTATCGTCAGATCCTCTGCCTTCCGCCCCTTCCCTCAATGTATCGTCCCAGACACGCGATGTCCTGCTGTGTCTGACACGTGGCCCCCCGAAGTCCCAGCCCTTTCTTCGAGGCCTGTTTCCCATCCCACGTCGTGTTTGGACGGTCCCTGGGCTCAGCACCCCCCAAGAGGCAGAACTTTTAGAATCACCCACGTCCCGTTCTTTCGGGGCGTGGCATGCCTGGGGTTGGCTCCTCCTCCTGCTCCTGCTCCTCCTCGTCCTCCCCTCCTCCTCCTCCTCATCCTCCTCCTCCTCCTCCTCCTCCTCCTCCTCCTCTTTCTCCTCTTCTTTGTTCTCCTCCTCCTCCTCCTCCTCCGCCTCCTCCTCATTACCTGCCCGGATGCCCCCCCACCGCGCGGGGGCCCCGCCGGGGCGCTCCAGGGCGGCACCGCGCTGGCCGCGCGCCTCGGCTCCGAGATCGAGGCGCCGCTCTGCCTGTCGTCGCCGTCTTCGTCCTCCAACCCCGCCTCCCTCCCCCCTCCTCCCCCCTCCCTCCTCCTCCTCTTCCTCCTCCTCTCCTCCTCTCCCGCCTCCTCCTCCTCCTCCTCCTCCTCCTCCTCCTCCTCCTCCTCCTCCTCCTCCTCCTCCTCCTCCTCCTCCTCCCCACTCTATCTCCACAGTTGCACAATATGAATGCTACTCTCATCTCTGCCCTGGTGACGTCCGGGAGATGGTCGGCCCCCCTCCGCGCACGGTTTCAGTCACATGATTCTGGGGAGAAGGGTTTTCGTTTTTTGTGTGTTCTTTCAAAATGCTGTTTTCGATGAGGCGCTGGCTTCATTTTCGGAGTACCGCTCGTTTCGAATCGTGCTCCCGCTGCAGCGTTGGCCTAATTTCCGTGCTTCCGCTCGATCCAAATCGTGCTCCCGCTGCAACGTTGGCGTCATTAGTTTCAGCGCCATGCTACAGTACAGTTTTCGGTCCTTCCAAGTCGACCCAAAAATCTCGAAAGTGCCTCCCCGAAAAAGTCATCGGAAGTGATTACACATTCGGTGCCGATTCGATGGTTTCATGGGTCGCAGAAGCCCACCCCCCACTTTGGAGCGTCGCCACGCCATGCTATGTCAGGCTACACGTCCTCCGAATTCTTCTCCTGCTACAGCGCTGGCCTCATTTCCGCGCTTCCTCTCGTTCCAAATTGTGCTCTTGCTGCAGCGCTGGCGTCATTATTTCCAGCGCCATGCCACGGCACAGTTTTCGGTCCTTCTAAGTAGGCCCCAAAATCTCGAAAGTGGCCCCCCGAAACAGTCATCGGAAGTACTTCCACATTCGGTGTCGATTCGTTGATTTGTTGGACCGCGGAAGCCCCCCTCCCCCCCACTTTGGGGCGTCGCCACGCCATGCTATGTCAGGCGACGCGTTGGTCTACAACACCATGCTATGTCATGTAATGCTATGCCCTGCTACGACATCCGACTGTTCGAATAGAGAAGAGGTCTACGCCACGGTAAGGGATGGGAGAGAGGGGTAGGACGTCAGATGTGACGCGAGCGCACCTGGCTCGCCTCCTCCCTCCCCCCCCCTCCCCCCCCCCGCCCCTCCCTCCCCCCCTCCCCCTCGCCGCTGCCTCCCCTCCCTCCTCCGCGTCGTGCCCTTTCCCCCCCCCCCCCCCCCTGCCTCCCTCCCTCCCTCCCCCCCCTCCCTCCCCGATTCTGGGCACCGCGGCGCCGCCGCTGCGATCCTATAGAGGGGCCGCACCCCGGCGCGTGCGTGGGCGCCCGCCCGCGTCCAGCGGCGGGTCCCTCGCTCTCCTCTTGTGCCTGGCACGATGGGGCGTCGTGAGTCTGGCTTTGAGTCGGGCCTGTCCCCCTACAGGGGGATTTTCGACGACAATTAAAAGATATCCCCAAAATAATCAAACAATAGCCCTAAAATAGCCTGGGGACTATTTTTCTATTTTTTTTTGACCTTTTTGGTGTATTGTTGGAGTATTTTTTTATTTTTCGTCGAAAATCCCCCTGTAGGGGGACACGCCCGACAGAAATCTGGCTTCGTCTTGCCCTCGGACTCTTCCGCGGTTGGTGCGGCAGTGCATCGCCACCCACCAAACCACCCCAACCCAACCCGAAGGCCTCAATTTGCCCTCCATTTCCAGTGGGCGGGCGCCGGGGAACATTGACAAAACACGTATGGAACCCGTGCCCCCCCCAACCCGAAATTCCGGTCAAATTCGGGTGTTCGGGTTGGGTTGGGGTGGTTTGGTAGGTAGTCAGTGCATCTGAAAGTTGGCACGCAGCACTCTTTAGATCTTGCCGTGCTTGATGCGGCAGGTCTTCGGACCGGTGCAATTCGAAGCATCAGGACCAGTCTCGTAAGGATTGGGCAGCATGTTGTTCGAAGGGTGCCATGAAGGGCTGCGAAGCGCTCGTTGGATCCCCAGTGGCTCCGCTGTTTGGCGCCCTACGTGGACGCCGAGCGGCAGATACGGCAACGTTGTCTCGGATCCGCATGTGCTCCTACGAGTTGAATCAAAGCGGTTTGGGCCCCCCTTGCAAGGCTTCCGCCACCCCGCCAAACCCGTTCAGAAAGTCCTGGATGCTTTTTTTTGTGGGAGGATATGTACTTTGAGCACGATTCCTATCGGGTGGTCCATGCGTTCGGCCGTGGCCATGGATGGGTTCCACACGCGTCGCTACCAGTTCGTCTCGGACGAAGATCTTTCAGATCGGGCTCGCGCTTGCTCCAGACCGTCGAGATCTCGGCGGTGCTTCCCCCGCAGCTTTGCGCGCTCGTCCTTGCGCTGGATCAAGAAAGTCGTGCCGGGATTTCGGCCCCTCGAGGCCCCTCTCCGCAGCTTCTGTTCGGCTGCGGGGGGAGGCTCGGCGCCTGTGCTTGTCATGCATGTCGGCCTTTCCTCCTTCGCCTCCGTCCCACCTCCCTTGCGCGCCGCCGTTGGGGCGCACAGGGGCCCCTCGGGTCACCCGGCGCGCAGACGACGGGCGCGCCCTGGCCCCCGCAAAAGGAAAGCGAGCGTGCTCTGTTATAGCACGGGTCCCCGTGTCTCTCTGCATCTCATACAGGCACTCCCGTAGAATCCACGGCGCCTCTGGGCGCCCCCTTCCTGGGGGGGCAGCCGGCGAGAGAGGCCCCGCGCCAGGCCGCGGGGGCGCACCGCTCGGCCACGGGCACCGCGCGGCGCCAGCGCGCGAGGGCGGAGTCCTCTGCGCTCTCCCCTCCTCCTCCTCCTCCTCCTCCTCCTCCTCCTCCTCCTCCTCCTCCTCCTCCTCCTCCTCCTTGCCAGCACGCCGCTTCTGTATCATGGGGCCCACTGGCCACCACCCACCGAGCCATCGGGTACAGCCGGGACCCCTGGTAGGGTGACCCGGTTGGTAGTAGGGCCCCGGGAGACCCTGAAAGGAACCAGAATCACCAGACCGGGTCTGCCGTAGCTTGTGTTTTTCGGGTGACGGCAGTTCCTCTTCCGGTCAGTGGAACGGGACGGGGGGGGGGCGTCTCCGAGTACATGTCGCTAAACCAGGTCCCCCTAAACCCAGTTTTGCCAACGCCTGAAACCACACCAGCCCAACCCGAAGGCCCCACTCTGCCCTCCATTCCCAGTTGGGGGGACGTCGGGGGCACGTTGAAAGAACACGTTTGGAACGCGCGCCCCCCCCCCCCGAAGTTTGGGTTTTCGAGTTGGGTTGTGGTGGTTTGGTAGGTCGCCAAGTGAAATTTTACGGCTTCATTCCGCTGGGGGTCTACGGCTGCAGGCGCCATCGCCTTTGTTTCCAGCTTGTCGTGCTCGGGGTCCGCCTGTCCGCCTGCCGACCGGGGAGACCCGAGGCTCAGGGTGGCGCTGTGGCCCCGGCTGTTTTCGCGGAGTGCGGCCTCGTGCCAAGTTGCTCCGTGGCTTCCGCCGACGATCGTGGAGCTGCCCCCATCTCTTCCTCCCCCTTCCCGCCGTGCGTGAAGAAGCCCAGCGTGAAGAAGCTCAGCGCGGAGCCCTCGAATGTGAAATTGGGTCCAAACGTGGCAGCGGGCCCCCGCTGTGTTCTGCTGTTGCTCTCTACTGGTCGCTGGAATCATACGCTCCACAGTAGACGGAAGCGATTCCAACGCTAATCCGTCGGGGCTCGTGGCCGCTGAGCAGGCCGAGGAGGCTGGGCTGCGGATTCATATATATATATATATATAGATACACATGTGTCCGTCTGGACTCCTCAAGGTACGAGTGATATAGATACACATGTGTGTATACATACAGATATATATATATATATATAAAAATATGTATATGTGTATGTGTGTGTGTATGGTTGTAGCCCGTGCGGTGCCGCGGGAGACACGATCCCACGCGGGCTTTGGTTTTGTCCGGCTTGCGGGTCTCAGCGATCCGACCTGGTTGAGCTTTCCTTGTTCAGTGAGTGCGCTCCGAGCTGGAGTGCCGCGGAACCCCTGGCGTTGATTGAATGCGTTAGACGGCCCTTTTTCCTCTCGCCTCGGGTTTGAGTTGACTCCTCCTCCCTCGGTCTCGGACTCCGAGGAGTCCTCGGAGTCCGAGCCCGAGTGGGGGGGGCAAGTCCGAGAGGCGACGCTGCCCTCGGCGAGGACAGCGTCGCCTTTCAGATGCCCCCTACTGCGCTTGAAGAGGCTGGCCTCCAGAGACCGGCTGACGGGTTCGGGGCTATGTGGGGTGAGACATTCTTAGGTTAGTATTGTCTCAAGCATCCTGTTCGAGATCTTGTGTGATCGTGACAGAGAACCGTCATGCTGAGACTCCCGGGAGAGGTCCTTGTCTGCACCTACGGCATTGTTTGACGATTCTCCCTAGTCCAGTGTTGCTGCGGAGTCAGCTGCCCCCGCATCCGCTTCGAGCACTGTGGAGAGTGACCCGTTGTTTATGTTTATTGCAAGATGGTGGTGCCCACGACGGCCTTGCAGTGGCCTCGTCTTGTAGCTCCATGTGTTTAAACTTGGTCATGACCGTCTTCCCCCCCTCCCTTCCCTTCCACCTCCACAATACAATTTCGCAATATGAATACTACCCTCCGCTCCCCTTTCCTGCTGCGTGCTGAAAGTATCCCACCCTTCTCAGTCGATGCTGTCTCAAGAGGGCCGCAGGTTGTTCACAGATTTGATCAGGGTGCATTCGGAACGCGTTCGGTGTTGTCTTGAATGGCGTCCCCACTGTCGCGCGGGACTCAGTGTAGGACAGTTTTTGTTTGATACCGTCCTTCGGAATGGCGTGTTCGCCCCGGCGCGGGCCACGCTTCTGCATCCGAGTTGCTCCCCCGTCGTTGTCGGCCTCCTGCTCTCCCCTCCTCCGCCCTTTCCTGGTCCGTCTGCCCCTCCCTGCTCCTCCCGCGCCGGCTCCTGCTGCTGTTTTTGTCTCGTCGTCCTCCTTCCCCCTGTTCCTCATCCTCCTTCCTTCTTCCTCCTTTCCCCTCCTCCTTCCTCATCTTCCTCATCTTCCTCATCTTTCTAATCCTCCTCTCTTCCTCCGCCTCCTTCCTCATCCTCCTTATTATCCTTCCTCCTCATCCTCCCTCTGTTCCTCCTCCTCCTTCCACATCTTCCTAAAGTTACTCCTGCTCGTCCTCCTGCTCATCTGCCACCTCCTCCCCCAGAGTGCACAGTTCCCCCTTTCCCTCGGTGCTCATAACATGGTGGGAGTCCCGCTCGGGGTTCAAGGTCCGTCGGACACCCGTCGGCGGACAGAGACGCAATTCAGCGCAGTGGTCGAGATGGGTCAGAGGGGTAGGATGTCACATACGGCGCGAGCGCACCTAGGTTGTCCTTTCCCCCCCCCTCTCCCGTCTCCTCCTCCTCCTCCTCATGCCTGCCTCCCGAGAAGGAAGGATGTGGGGAATGAGGAGAACGAGGGAAAAGTGAGGGGGAATGAGACAGGAGGCATATAGAGGATGGAGGAGCATCAGCAGGAGAAAGGACGTGGCAGCCAGAGGCAAACGAAGGCGAGAGACATGTGTTGAAAGTGACCCCAGGTAGCGCTTGACGCAGCGCGCGAGAGCGCGAGTGCGTCAGCGAGTTGAAGGCGATGGTGAGGAATACAGGAATAGCGGGCTGAGAGAGAGAGAGAGAGAGAAAGAGAAGGAGAGAGATAAGGAGACGGAGACGGAGGGGGAGAGGGAGGAATAGAGGGAAACAGCCAGAGAGGGAGCGAGAGAGTGCACCAGGGAGAGAGAGAGAGAGAGAGAGAGAGGAGACTGTAAGGAAGCCATAGCCCGCGATAGCTCAAGAGAGAGAGAGAGAGAGAGCGAGAGGAAGAACACAGCCGAAGCCTCGGGCAGGGTCTCAAGGAGGAGATCCAGGAGGACAGGGATGCCCTCGACAAGGCCGCGGCCATGCGCGAGGAGGCCGGCCGCGGGGTTGGGTCGTGCGATTCACCGCTTGCTCGGGAGGGGCACCCTGTCTGATACAGTCGACCCACACAGTAAGGATGAGCGAGTCTCCAACTTTACCCTTGCATCCTCCTTCTTCGGCCCACGCTCGGCCACTTTCGCTGGCCGCGCCCCGCTCGAAAGGTGTCGACATGGCCTTCCAGGCCACGTACGCCCTCCTTATGCGGGTTGGCTGTACGCCCTGCGCCATGGATCGACCAAATCGGTGTTTCGAGGCAGCCTCGTCTGCAGTTGTCGTCTGCAGTTCGTCTTCATGTCTGATGCTCTCGTTGCGGAGACGACTTGGGGCCGATCGAGACTCCAGAGGTACACCAAAGGAGCCATCCAAATTGAAATTGTGCCGACACGGAAGCGAAAACGAACATGCAAAATGTAGTTCACGTTGTTATGGCCGATTATTGTATTGCGTATTCTTGGTAATATGGTGTTGCTCTCCAGCTGCTCATCTTTCAGAGGGAGGTGTGCACAAACAGTCTATGTGCGTTTGGTATAGTTAGTTGTTGCTGCTTCTCCTTGCCTCTCGTGTTCCTGTCAGACTGTGGAAAGCAGTGTCTGTAGTCTCGGTAGCTGGCATCCACCCAGTGCCTGAGGGATCCACTGCGATGCAGAATGTGGAACGTGCGATGGCTTCGGATATGCCCCGAGAGGCTACATACAGCTACCAAGTGTGTGAAGCTTGCGTTCTGCGATGAAGATTGATGCAACATGATGTCTTCGAGGGTGTGAATGTCGTCCAGATTTCCGGTGAGGGGTGCATACTGTGACGCGCTCCTCATCCACCGCCACCTCCGTGTCCCCTTCCCCACTCCATTTCCCACTCCCCCCCTTCTGCCTCAAGGGACCTCCAGAGCCAGAGCTGGCCCGCATCGTTGCGGAAGCGGACCAAAGAGTAACGATGTTCAAGACTCAGCGCGAGCGCATATTACAATCGGACCGAGGTGTAAGGTCGAGGTTGGTTCGGGAAGGGTACACTCCTGGTCTTCATTGTTGGATGTTCTCTTGCATCGTGGAGGTTTGGGTTCTCTTGTCGGTGGAGGGTCTCATGCTCTTGAAGGATGTTCTTCTGGTCTAGGTCCGACTGTATGTTGCAAGGGCGCTCCGGACGAAGTCCTACCCAGGCCAGGCCAGCCCAGGCCCAAACAAACAGGAACACCGCGTGGGCATCCCAAGGGAAGCCCTCACCCAGGCCAAGTCGTGCCCAAACTGGCCCTCAAGACAGTAAAATTCAGGGGCCAAGTATTCGAACAGGGGATCAACTACAGAATTGATGTACTCCAAAATTGATGTTCCCGCCGAACATGCAAGAACCGCGTTGAACGTTCGTAGATTTACGGGGCATTCTACGCACGTTCCGTAGACTCAGCGGGAACATCAATTTTGGGGTAAATCAATTCTGTAGTTGATCCCCTATTCAAGTGTGAGCCGCCCCCGTACCGAGCCAGACCAGGCCTCAAGCCATTGAACTGCGAGGACTTCCCGGGAGGAACCGATCCCGAGCCAGGCCAGGCCAGGGGCAGGGCCAAGCAGTCTGAGGGCGCACTGTGCCAACACGCCGCCAACGGAGGCCAAGGCGGGCCAAGCCTGGGGCCATGCCAGGCAAATTGGGTGCGTAGGTCGCCTTGGATGATCTGTGGGCGGGCCTTGGGCAGGCCGTGGGTAGGCCTTGTGTAGGCCTTGGGTAGGCCTTGGGTGCGCATTCGTTGGCCTGGGTCTGAGGTAGTCTCTGGGTGGGTTTTGGGTAGGCCGTGATCAAGGCTTGGCTAGGCCTTGGGTAATTATTGGGTAGGTCCTGGGGAGCCCTTGGGAAGGTCTTGGGTGGGCTCTGGGTAAGCTCTGCGCAGGCAGCGGGGGCCTTCAATGATGGGCCTTGGTGCGCAGCTTTGCGCGGACTCTGCGCAGACTCTGGTCTTCGGCAGGTCTCTGGTGGGACTCAAATAGCCCGTGTGGAAGTCGTAGTACGGGCCGTATAAGAAGTCTTTCTGGGAGAAGGAGTTGCGAGTCCAACTCGAATCTCTTAGGAGTAGTCGTAGTATGAGTCCTGGTCGGAGTCCTGGAGTACAAGTGCGAGCTATTGTGTGGCTCCTGTTGGGAATATCATGATGCCTCCTGATCGAGGTCCTGTAGGAATCTGACTCCTGTCTCTTGATTGGAATTCTAGTAGGCCGACGGGTTCGAATCGTAGAACTCTAGGATTCTGAGCAGTAGCGAGTAGTCGCTGCGGCGCGCATACGTTTTTCCCATATTGCAATCCGCCGGGGTGCATGAGGAGGGTGCAGTGGGTGTTGCTGGGGGAAACTTGGGCAGGCTCTGGCTAGACATTCTGTAGGCCATTGGTAAGAGATGGTCAGGGATTCCTGAGGATTCTTAAGAGAATCGTCAGGGATTCTTTACATATTCCCGAAGGATTCCTGAATGATGATCGCAGGATCCGGGAAGATTCTTGAAGGATCTCTTGAGGGACTCCAGAAGGATTCTTCAACAGAAGTCTTGCAGGATTCTTCAAAGGATGCTTGGAGGATTGCGCGATTCCTGAAGGATTCTTCAAGTCCTGAGAAGGTTGCGCGATTCCTGAAGGATTCTTCAGATGGTGCGGGGGGATTCCTGGGGATGCCTGAAATATTATTTTGCGATTCTGGAGGGGTCCGACAGGAATTTCTAGGGAGTCTTGAAAGATGTCCGAGGATCCCTGGAGGATCCCTGTTTGTTTCTTGACAGATATCTGAGGGATTCCTGCAGGACTCCTGAAGGATTGGTTTGGGATTCTGGAGTGGAGTATTCTTGAAGGGTTCTTCACGAATTCCATATGGCACGTGAACGTTGTCGAGGGATTCTTGAAGGATTCCTACAGTATCCACCACGGTTTGTCCCGGGATTATTCAAGGTCCTTGTTGGATTCCTGACGGCCCCCAGGAATTATTGAGGAACCCTAGAACTTTCTTGAGGGATTCCTGGGGGATCCCTGAGGACCCCTCCGGAATCTTGAGGAATTCCTGAAGATTCCTAAAGGACTCCTGCGGATTTCGAAAGATTCCTGAAGGATTCTGGAGAGACTCTTCGGGATTCCTGAGAGGTTCTGAGGGGTCCAGAATTATTCCTGAAGGTTTCTTGAGTGATTCTTGCGGGATGATGAAGGATTCCTGAAGGGCTTCCTGACATCACTTGACCTTCTTGAAGGATGTACTGTGGTTCCGTGAGACTCCTAGGTGTTCCTTTGGATTCCTCGGAATTGCCTAGGTTCCCGAGGATTCCAAACCACACCGTGGAACGGGCGCGCCACGGTGTCCGAGGAGATCAAAACGGTGGCCCAAGCTTCAAGATACCCCCCTACCTTCCAAAGGGTGGGGGGGGGTCCCCCCGCTCTCTGTGGGAAGCTGGGGCCTCCCCTTGACAGGGAGGGTGGGGTTCGAAACCCATCTTTCTGGATAGGCCAGGGTGAGCCGGGGCTTCCCGTTGCAGACGGCCCTCGGGACCAGGCGAGCGAGAGAGCTCAGGGTGGACCGACCGGTCGTGTACGCCTCGATCCTGTCGTCGTCGTCGCCGTCGCCCGTGATCCGCCCTCGGCCCCTCCGCGGAGCGCCGGTGGCCCGCCCGCGGACCATGCACGACGAACCCGCGACCCAGCCGCGAGCCCGTCCACGACCCGCCCGCGACCTGCCCGCGACCTGCCCGCGACCCACTCGCACTGCCCTGAGGCAGGCGCATGGCGCCCGCCTGCGTGCGGCACGCCTCGCTGCAGAAGGCATCACAGCTGCACCCGCGGCGGGCCTCCTCTCGCAAGGCCTCGCAGGCTGCCAGCGGCCCCGCCGCGCCCCCGAAGCCCGTGTCCGCAGCTGCAGGGGCTGTGGTGCATGTCTTGTTCCACGTTTCGCTCTGCGTTTCGCCTCCTCTCCCCTCCCCCTCGCCGTTTGGCCAACCCAGTGTATCAAGTAGTGGCGAAGCGTCCTGGCTTGCCTATAGGCCTACCAAACAATGTTCTCAGAGCCTTTTGCGGCTTCCAGGACATGTTCTTATAATATTTCTGGCTGAGTCTGTCTTGTTTTATCACATCGGGTTTATGCTAACATTGAACACTTCCGGGTTCTAAGAACATGTCGTGGTAAACCTATAGGAATGCCGGGACAGCCGGTCCCTGCTCGAGTATCGGGTCCTCTTACACAGTCCTGGCTGGCACGGCCGGTGCCTGCCAGACAGTTCTGTTGGGCACGCCCGATGCGTCAGGCAGCTCTTCCGCGCACGGCCAGCGGGCCTGTCAGACGAGGCTGCTCGGCACGGCCGGTCTGTGAGGCACGTGTGATCCACGGTCGGAGTTGGCACCGAGGGATCCCGTGGAAGAGGAGTCCGAGGACAAACGGGTCGGCGAGCTGAAGCGCGACCTCCCTGGGCGCACACGGGTCCTGCTGGCTTCTCTCCAGCTTCCGCGGTGGCGACTCGCGCGTTCACCGTGGAGGACGGGGCCAGGCCTGAGGCATTCGTGCTGGTTCCCCCGCGGTGGCTTTTCGGTGCGGTCAGTTTTGAACATTTGTTGGACATTTGTTTTGGGGCAGCGTGCCCATGTTTTTCATATCCACTCTGGGCGTGCCAAGTTGTGGCTCTCCGTGAAGCCGTAGGACACGCGCTTGCCGGGACACTGTCCAGGCTTGCTTGGGCGCCCGAAGGTACCTGCCAGCAGTGACGCTTCCCAGGATGGTTGGCGCGCTCGAAGCTACCTGCCAGATCTTTCCCCCGCGGTTGCCGGAGCGCCCAACGGTGCTTGCCGGCACGCTTCCCTGGCCGGCTGGGGCGCCTGATGGGTGTCCCCCGGCACGGAGTGTGTCCTCGGAGCCTCCGCCGGCTCACGGAGCAACCCCTTCAGCTGCTGCAGCTCCTCGCGCTGCAGCGGCAGTTCGCGCGCTCGCGCGGTTCCGCCGCGTCTCCGCCTTTTTCCACGCCCTCTCCTAGAGAGAGACGCCACGTCTCGTTTCTGGGCCCTGGCCCGTTTCCACGTGTTCCTTTTCTAGGCCTCCTAGATGTTGTCGGAGTAGATGGGGACGGAGGATCGCGCTGCATCGCCGATGCATCGACGATGCGGTTCCATGCGGTGCCCGATTTTCTCCACGCCGACGTCGCCGATGCGTCTCCGACGTTGCCGATGCATCGCCGATGCATCGGCGCGGCATCGGCGATGCATTGGCGATGCGGTGCGATCCTTCGACCCCACCTACCCGGGCCCCATCTAGGAGGCCTCCCCCTTTTGCTTCCTCACGAGGTTGGGAAGAGAACAGGTAAGCTCTGGGAGGTAGCCGTGACGTTCTCGGGTCCGCTCTCGCCCCCTCCCCCCCGGCGTCGCCTCGGACACGCCGCCCAGCGGCGCGTTCCGCGCGCCAAGGGGGAGGGGTGTCCAGTGCCGACCCGCGGAGTCCGCGCAAAGCCCTCGGACGGTGATGCCTCCGCGGCTCTCGGGGCTCAAGTCGGGCCTGTCCCTCTGTAGGAGGACTATCAAAAAATAGTCTCAGAGAAGTCAGGGGACGTTTTTTGTAGTCGTGACTTTTTGTTTTTTTCTTTCACCAGATTGAGGTATTTTTTGAACATGTTTCTCTCGTCCACAAAAACCGCCTGTAGGGGGACATGCCCGACCTAAGGCAAGCGGGGCTCAGAGGACGTGGGTCAATGCAAGCGGGGGTCAGCCAGGGCGCCGAATCTTGAAGGATCCTGCAGAGCCAGGGTTAAGTCGGGCCTGTCCCTCTTTAGGAGGAGTATTCAAACATTAGTCGAAAAAGAGTATGGGAACGATTTTGTATGTTTGATTATTTTTGGATCATTGTTTGTTTGTTTGTTTTCGCACTATATCCGCCTGTAGGGGGACATTCCCGACCTGATGCAAGCGGGGGTCAGCAAGGGCGCCGGATCTTGCAGGATCCTGCAGAGCCAGGGCTGCCCTTACACGAACCAGCGCGCAGGATCTTGCAAGATCATGCAGGAATTTGCAGGATCTCGAAAAGCCTGACTGACCCAGGTTTGCATTGGCCTGGGTCAGTGCGGACGGGGCTGGGAGCTAGAACGAGGGTAATCCGTTCCAAAGCGTTCCGGAACGCGTTCTGGAACGCTCCGAGAGGGCCGCCTTCGCCCGAGACGTCCTCCAAAGCTGCCAGACCTCAGAGATTCTTCTCGACTTCTCCTCCCCAGAGCTTATCCTCGTCCTGGCTCCGTCTTCGCAGTGCGTCCCCGAGTTAGCTCTTCGCTGCTGTGTGCTGGGCCCTCCTGCCGCTGCCCTGGACCTCCTGCTGCCCGGGCCGCCGCCTCCCCGACGCGCTCAACGGGGGCCCCAGGAGCGCGCGGACTTCGAGTCCGAGGAGAAGGACTCGATGGAGTGCCTGGCTGCTCTCAAGGAGCGCCAGCCCGCCCCGCAGCCTTCGAGTCATCGGGGGATCGACTGCGGAAGTGATGCCGGAGGAGCGGAGCATGCGTCTCTCCAGGCCTCCCAGATGGGCTCGGAGAGCAGCTGGGCTCGGAGGACCGCGCCGCATCTACGATGTATCGGCGATGCGGCTCGGTGTGGAGCTCGACTTGCTTCACGTCGACGTCGCCGATGCACCGGCCACGTCGGCGACGCATCGCTGCTGCATCGCCGAGGCAGCGCCGATGCATCGCTGATCCGATGCATCGGTCGCCGACCCGACGGGAGCGTCGATTCTGGGGTAGATCAATGGTCTGAAGTCGCTCCCCGGTTCGAGACCTGCAGGCGGGGGAGGAGGGATGGGGGCGGCGGCGGGAGCTAAGGCGCACGCACGCCGGCCTCGGCCAGGCCGCGTCCCTGGGCCCCGCCGCGGTGGCGCGCCGCCCGCGCCGCAGAGCGAGGCGGAGGGGGGGCGCAGAGCCCGGCCAGAGCCCAGGGCACCGGGGTCGAGAGCGGGCGCGCACGCGGCTTGATCTGCTTCGAGCGATCCCCACCCGAGAATGATGGGCCTGTTTCCCACCACCACCACCAGAAGTTGGAGGGGGACAGGGTCTTCCTCCTCCCTCTCCTCCTCCTCCTCCTCCTCCTTTCTCCTCCTCCTCCTCCTCTTCGTCGTCGTCTTCCTCTCCTCCTCCTCGTCCTCCTCCTCCTTCCCCCCTCCAACTTATGTTGGTGGTGGTTGTGGAAAGCAGGCTCGTCAGAGAACGCAAGGCGGGATGCCCAATGAGCTCTGGGCCCCCGTGGACCTGATGGCGGGAGGGCCTCTGGTTTTCGTGCCGTGCCGTAGATCTGGGTCGGAGAGCCTAATCGTGGTTGAGGCTCGCCGTGGCCAGACAAGCTGCGCCGTTCATCATGCCATTTGGCGTTCTAAAGGTATTACGATGACTGTATGCAGGGTGTGCGAGGAGGGTCGGGAACGCTTTTCGGTCAGCGCAACAACTCCAACCTGTTGGAGTGGGAGAAGCATCATCTCGAACGCCTCCCCCCCACTCTCGTCAGAAGGAGGAGCAGAAGGAGGCGGATGAGGAGGGCGACGAGCGAGCGGACCTTCGAAAACCCCAGACCCCTGACGACGCGTTTTTTTTTTCGCAACGTCGAACCCCAGAGGTCTCGCCCCATTCCTGGGACCGTTTTCTCGTCCTGAGTCGTTGTGTGACGTCCCCGAGGCCCCGCGAGGGCCCCCAGAGGCCGAACATCTCGAACAGCCTCCCGGCGTGATCTTTGTGACAGCGCGAGAGGCTCTGGGACCGCTGCGGGCCGTGGAAAACGGTCGAGCGCACTGGGCGACAGCCGAGGACCCTCGGCGACGACCACGAGCCTCACCACCCACCAAACCACCCCGTCCCAACCAGAAGGCCTCAATTTGCCCTCCATTTCCAGGGGGGGGGGGGGGGCGGGGAACACCGAAAAAACACATATGGAGCCCATGCCCCCCCCAACCCGAAATTCGGGCCTTCAGGCTTGGTTGGGGGGGTCTGGCAGGTAGTCAGAGCCGCCACGGAGGGGGGCCGCGCCACCCCGCGCGCCGGAGGAGGCCACGGCGGTGCTCTCCAAGGCCCCGGCGGGCGGGGCAGCACGAGGGGCGCGCGCGTGCAAGCAGAGGCGGGTTCCGTCCCTCCCTCCTCGTCCCTCCTCCTCCTCCCCCCTCCTCCTCCTCCTCCTCCTCCTACTCCTCCTCCTCCTACTCCTCCTCCTCCTCCTCCTCCTCCTCCTCCTCCTCCCTCCTCGTCGTTCTCCTCCTCATCCTCCTCCTCCTCCTCCTCCTCCTCCTCCCCTCTTCCACTCGTCCTTTTCCCTTCCTGTTTTCTTTACTCCCTCTCCCTTTCCTTCTCCCACGGTGTGCCTGACGCGACTGGTTGGGGGGCGGGGGCACATGGCGCAGGACCTCCCTCTCCGAACAGGTCGTTCCTCCCCCTCACCTCCCTCCGGTCCCCGTACTTTCGTTTGATGCGTTGCACGGGTTTGGTGCCTTTTTGGAGCCTGCCCAGGCCTCCCGAGACCTCCGCAGACCTCTGGACCCCCCCTCCCTCCTCAGCCTCCATCCTCTTCTCCCTCCCCCCTCCTACTACTTCCTCCCCCTCTCCTCTTTTCTCCTTCCCTCTCCTCTTCCATCGCCCCCGAAAAAGGATGTAACCTCGCCGGAGCTGGCAGAAGATCTCCCTCCGACTGGTGCGCGACAATGGAATTTGATGTCCTTGTCATATGTTTTTTCGCATCCCATTACGAGCGTCGAATCCTCCTCGCCTCTTCTCTCTTTTCTCCCCTCTCTACCTCCTCCTACTGCGGTAGCGAACCTTTAATGGTCTTTCCTCTCTTCGATCTCCATTCTGGGCACCCATTTATCCCCCTCTTTTCGCTCCTGGTTATCCCATGTCTTTCACTTCCTGTGGCTACAGCTTGCCTCCACAGCTGTGTGTGTGTGTGTTGCGACCTGGGATGCTGCTTCTGCTGTGCCAGTGTGCTCTGCCTGCCTTCCTGCAGCCGGCCTGCAAGCACGCCCCCTCGAGGCGTCTCTCGCCCCTCTGGTGGTGTCGATCGGACCATTCCGCCTATACAGGGCAGGTTTTAATACATGGGATTTCTTAAGATATAGGATTTTTTCATACATGATTGATTTATGAATTCATGTATGCATGAACTCATCGTTGTTTTTAATATTTAATCCCTACATGTTCATCCGCGCGCGGAGCATGTATTAAAAACGGCACTGTAATCGGACGGGGCTAGGACGAGGACAAATCCGTTCCAGAGCGTCCCAGAACGCTCTCAGACCGTCCCATGAACGCTCTGAGAAGGCCGCGGCGCCCGAGACATGCTCCAGAACCGCCGGATCTCAGCGCTTCCCGGCTCATCCTCACCGGATGTTATTCTCGTCGTGGCTTCGTCTTCTTCTTGGCCGCTCGCCTCGTGCCGCGCTCTGGGGCCCTCGTCGGCCCCCTTCCTCCTCGCGCGCCTGCGGTTTGTGCTTCAGGGGAGTCGGGGGGGGAGCCCTCCCCCTTGCGGTGGCATGGGTGGCCTCCTCCTCCTCCTCCTCCTCCTCCTCCTCCTCCTCCTGCCGAGGCGTCCCTCGCCCCTCTGGTGGTGGCGGTCGGCCACCTCCGCCTCCATGGCCACTCGGTTCGTGCCGCGCTCTCCTGGGGCGCCCGTCGGTGCCCGTCCTCTCCGCGCCCGCGGCCTGTGCTTCCGGGGGGTCGGGGGCGGGGCTCCCGCGGAGCGGCGTCGTCGCTATCGCGCAGCCCGTTCTCGTCTTGGCCCCCTGCTGCAGAAGGGGGCCGAACGAAGACAGGACGAAGGAAAACGAACGGGAGCGAAGAGCAGTGCTTTCAGGAGGGGAAAAAGCAGACACAGTGAAGCGTCGACTCCCAGGAAAATGTGTGAAAAGATGGAAAGTGGGGGAGAAGACGGAAACGCAGATTGTGTATTTATTGAATCGCTTCGCTCATTCCGCCGGCCCATAGTGTAGCGTCGCTGGCACTTGCTTGCGTGCTCGGGGGGGCATTTGGGTGGCCTCCTGAGGCCGCTTGGGGGCCTCTTGGGAGCCTCCTGAGGGCCTGTTGGGGGCCTCTTGGGGCCTCTTAGGGGCCTCTTAGGGGCCTCTTGGGGCCTCCTGGGGACTTCTGAGGGCCGAGGGCTCGAAATATTGTTTCGTGTTCCCCCCCTGGGGTCCCTCTTGGGGCGTTCTTGGGGCCCTCTTGGGCCGTCTTGGAGGCCTCTTGGGCCGTCTTGGAGCCCTCTTGGGCCGTCTTGGGGCCCTCTTGGGGGCCTCTTGGGCCCTCTTGGGGCGGTCTTGGGGGCCTCTTGGGCCGTCTTGGGGTGTCGTGAAGCCGAAAAGGTGGAAACGCCAAAATCTCTCCAAAACCTAAGGAAAAGCAGTGAATTTTGCCTCTTGGGGCCCTCTCGGGAGTGCTCTTGGAGGCCTCTTGGGGCGTCTGGGGGCCATCGTGGGCGTCTTGGAGCGATCTTGTGGCATCTCGGACCCCTCATGTAGCATCTTGGGGGCCTCTTGGAAGCCTCTTGGCCCTTCTTGGGGCTCTCGGGGACGTCTCGGAGCCGCGTTGGTGCGCTGCTGGAGCGCCCTGGTGACTCCTCCCGGGACTCTCTCGGGACCTTGCCGGGGTACTTTCCGCCCGGGGGCCCCCAGGGGCCGCCCCGCGCGCGCGAAGTAAAAAGATTGTAAAGCAGTCACCTGAGATCTTAGCACGCCTCTGGCCCGTTGGGCCGGCGAATTTGTCTGAAACTGGGCCCCCCTTGTGTTTGGCTCGAGCCCTGGTCGGGTGAAACCCTCTCTGTCGCCCCTGTGCCCCTGTGGTGGCGGAGGGGTGGCGCCTCTGCGCCACCCGCCGGCTGGAAAGGGGGGGCAGGCAGCAGAGGAGTTGTTGTTTTTCTCCGGGACGGGGAAACGCACAGACGCAATGAATCGTCGATTCCCAGGAAATTGCAGGATGTGGAAAGCATAGACACAGCGAGAGTTGATTTTGTCAGAAGTGGGAACACACACAGGCACAACGAATCGTCGATTCCAAGGAACATATACACACAGGCACAACAAGATGGACACACCAATATGGGCAGCAACAAGCAACAGGAGCGAACAACACATATACACAAAAGTATCCGGAAATATTGGGGGGGGGAAACGCAGTCACAACGAATCGTCGATCCCCGAAAAAATGTGGAAAGTAGTGGGGTTGGAGGGGAACATCCTGAACAAATGTGGAGCATGCTGGGGATCCTGGGATCCGTGCGTCGGTTTGGTTGTGCGTCCCCCCGGGCCCTTCGATGTTTCAGCAGGGAGCTCCCCTTCAAGATATCACCGCCCACCAAAACTCCCCAACCCAACCCGAAGGTCCCGATTCGGTTTGCCCTCCACTTCCAGTGTGGGGGGGGGGTCAGGGAACACTGCAAAACCACACATGTGAAGCCTGTACCCCCCCCAACCTGAAATTCGGGCAAAATTAGGGTATTCGGGTTGGGTTGGGATGGTCTGGCAAGCCAGACCCGGGCGGGTTGCCGCCAGCCTGGAGGGTTTCTCCGAAGGGCTTAGGCGACCCGTCATCCTCCTCCTCCTCCACCTCCTCCACCTGCTCCTTCATCTCCTCCCCCTCCTCCCCCTCCTCCTCCTCCTCCTCCTCTTCCTCGTTCTCCTCCTCCCCTCTTCCTCCTCCTCCTCCTCCTCCTCCTCCTCCTCGTTCTCCTCGTCGTCGTCCTCCTCCTCCTCCTCCTCCTCGAGTCGCCTACGGCCCTGGGGGCAACCGTGCACGCCAGCCCGCGCCCGACGAAAACCTGCGGGCCGCCCCCGGTGGCCCAGGAAGCCGAGGCCGGCGAAGCGAGCCGGCCGCCCCACCGGCTCGTGGGAAGCCGCCGCCCCTCGCGGGCCGTGCGCACCGCCTGCTGCAGGGGGCTCCCTGCCGCCCACCAGGACGGGGTCAGCGATTCTAGGCCTCCTCAATTGGCCTTACCTGGGGCCCTGGCCATCCTGACTCGCCCCTCAAGCGAGTCAGGATGGCCAGGACCCCGGGTAAGGGGACCCGGTTAGTGGTAGGGCCCTGGGGCCCCTCAATTGGCCAGATTCACTAAACCAGGTTTGCCGTAGCTGGCGTTTTTCGGGTGACGGCAGGTCCGGTTAGTGGAAATGGGACGGGGGGGCGCCCCCGGCACAAATCACGAAACCAGGTTCCACTAGACCCAGTTCTGCCAACGCCCGATCCTACGGTAGGTTCGCGTCGTGTGGACCGGCGGCGACCCCGCCGCCGACGTTCAACGTTGAACGCCGACGGCGGCCCAGAATCGGTCGATGTTGAACGATCGGACGTTGCGGAGACGGCCGATCGTTCAAGGTTGAACGATCCAGCGCGGTGTCAGGAACCAACGCCAGGGTCGACACGGCACGGACCTGCAGTAGATGGGGTCGGAGCAGATGGGGTCGGAGGATCGCGCCGCCTCGCCAATGCATCGGCGATGCGGCTCGATACGGAGCCCGATGTTCTTCACGCGGACGGCGCCGATGAACCGCTGACGTCGACGATACATCGTTAGTGCATCGCCGATGCATCGCCGATGTATCACCGATGCATCTACTGGACGTGGCGGCATTGGCATCCTGCTCCGGTCGGCCAGGATTGGGACGAACGGTTCGATACACGTGTGAGTCAGGCGGATTTTCCTCAGCAGTTGGTGCTCACTGGGCCTTGGTTTCTTTTAGGAGGCCGCATGCGAGCCCTACCCCACCACCCCACGATTTCTAAGGACTGGGGGGCGAAGTGAGCCCCACCTCCCCCCTCAGAAGTCCTGGGGTGGGGGGGGGAGGGTTCGCACGTGGCGTCCTCTCCTTCCTCCTCCCTGCGGCCCCTTCCGTAGCCATTTTGGCTCAAGATGTCTGCACTGGGGGCTTCTAGCCCCAAGGCAAGCACGGAGACCCCTAGTCCGGGGACAGACACACAGTTCGTGCCAGCTCCTTGTGGGCTCGCATCGGCCCGTGGGGCGCGCGGATGGCGGGCGGCAGCGGCGCTGGTGGCGGACGCGGAGGTGGGCGCAAGCGGCAGCCAGCCGACCTGGCGCTCAACGGTGGCAAAGGCGGCGGCAAGGCGGGACTCGCTGGCAGCAGGTGGGGCGCCCCTGATGGGCCGACGTGGACGTGTACGGCGTGCGGGCTGGGCGAGCAGTTCGGTTTCCGCACCCACTGCCGCGCGCCCACCTGCCTTGCACCGCGCTCGGGCGGGGCCTGGTCCGTTGGAGGCTCGAAAGTGGTGTCGATGGCGGCCAAGCTCCAGGCGGCCGAGAAGCGGGAGAAAGCGCTCGAGAGCAAGATCAAGTCGCTCGAGAGCAAGGGCAAAGGTGGGCAGCAGGAGCAGCCGCCCGAGCAAGCAGCCCCCCCGTGGGCGAATGGGAAGAGCCTCTTCGAGGGACTGCTGGATCAGGAGAAGCAGCTCGAGGCCATCCCGTTCAGCGGCACGGAAGCCCCTGCCTGGCGGACGCAGGGCATCGCGGACCTGGACAAGCAGATCGTGGAGGCGCGGGCAGCCCGTGACCAGGCGAAACCCCTGTCGGCGCAGCTCCGAGAGGCGAACGCCAAGGTGGAGAAGACCAGCAAGGCAGTGGAGGCGGCTGCTGAGGATGCGCGCAAGTGCCAGGAGGCCCTTTTGGCGGCCCAGACGCGCCTGCAGGAGGCGCGCCAGGCCGAGGCTGCAGCGCGTGCCCAGCAGATCGAGGTCCAGGCTCGGGTCGCAGCCAGGGGAGCGGCGGCGCAGCCCCGGGCGGTTGCCAACGACGTGGACGTCCTCCGTGTGCAGTGCGAGCAGCTCGCAAGCAAGGTGGGCGCCAGCTTGGAGGAGCTCGGCCTCGCAGCGGGCCTCACCAAGCTGGCAGCCGACCTGGCGCAGAAAGTGGCCGAGGACTCTGCTCCTCCTCCTGCTCAGCCTGGTGTGCCAGGAGGTGGCGAGCCAGCCGGCGCTGGCCAGCCCGGGGGGCCTGGCGCCGCTGCAGGAGGAGGAGGTGGCGCAGGCATGGCAGTCGACCAGGAAGCAGGCGCTCCTCTCACAAAGGAGGAGCAGGAGTGGCTCAACGGGAAACAGGCAGCGCCCGACCCAGCTGACCAGCCAGACCAGCACAAGCGCTACATGGAGGTGCTGCGGCAGGAGTACGCCAGGATGGCCAAGAGGCAACGGAATGGGTAGCAGCCTGCTCTACCTGGTGCTGGAAGGTACCGCGCTGGGTTTCGGCATTTCGCCCCTGCGGGGGGCCGTCGCTCAGCATCTGCAGGAGACCGCCCTGGTCCCAGATTGGTCCGGCATGGCCTGGAGCCCCGGGAGGCGCCAGGCAGGGTGCGAGGATTGGCAGGAGGTGCAGCCAGGCACGCAGTTGCGGCCCCCTGGCGGCCTCGGCCCGACAGAAGGCGGCTGGACCGGGCTCGCGGCGGTGCTGCAGGACCCGCGACGGCAGCATATACTTTGGCGGCGCAGATGGCGAGCCGTTCGTGACAAGCCGTGGAGGATTTGGATTTGTATCCTCAACTTCAACGTGTACAGCAACCTGGACCGCTGCCTGGCGGCGCGCGAGGTGCGGGAGTGCGACGCGGTCATGTTTCAGGAGACCCGCCTCTCAGCTGAGAGGGGCGCAGACGCGGAGGGGCAGCTTCGCGCGATGGGGTGGCGAGGGCGTGGCGCAGCAGCCATACCCTCGGACGCGGGAGGGCTGAGCACAGGGGGGCTGCTCACCATGGTGCGGGCGGCGCACGGACTGGCGGAGATCCGCGACAGTCAGACGCCTGTGGTGGTTCCGGGCAGGATCCATATCTCCTGCCACTCGGGCATCTGCAAGGGCGGCGTCCTCCTGGTCAACGTCTACCTCGAGGCGGGCGTGGGCATGAATGCCGACAACTACGGCGCGCTCAAGGCGCTGGCGAGGCGCCTCAAGCAGTACAGGAAACCCTATATAGTCGGGAGCGACTTCCACATGACGGAGGACGTCCTGCAGCAGAGTGGCCTCCTTCGCCTGTTCGACGCCGAGGTGGTGAGTCCAGCGGTAGCCGCGTGTTCTGCGTCTGGCAAGATCATCGACTACTTCCTTGTGGCGCGGGGCTTGCAGGCGAAGAGCGTTCGTGTTGTGGCCGGCTCTCCTGTGCACCCGCATTCCCCTGTCGTGCTGGAGGTTGAGACCCAGACTGCGAGGCCGTGGATGCAGGTGGTGCAGGCGCCGAGGTGGTTCCCCATTCTGAGGCCCCATGGGTGCAGCACCTACGACCACGACGAGCGATGGTTGCGCGTTAGGCAGGAGATGAGGAGGATCCTGGGCACCGCCGTGGACGCTGCAGGCGGACGCGCAGGCTCCGGCAGCCCTCCAGGAGAGCCAAGAGGGCCCCAGGACCCCCCACCGAGGGGGGTGACATCGCCGCCGTCGCCAGAGGGCGCCGGCGACGGCGGGAGTGTCACCGCCTCTGGGGCCGTCACCTGTGCTCGAGCCTGTGCCGGGGCCGTCACCTGTGCTCGGGGCCGAGGGCCGCCGGGGAGCGCCGGGCCATCCACTGTGCTCGGGCCAGCTTTCGCGATGCCGGTGGACGCGACGGCCGAGTCGCTCCGTCAGGTCCGATGCGGGCGCCCGGGCGACCTCTGGCAGGAAGTGGCGCAGAGCTTCGGCGTGGGTGACGACAGCGGCAGCAGCCTGCCCAGGCTGGCGCAGTGCGGCGACGAGGAGCCACCTGCGCGGAGCCCCAGTGGGCCGCAGCTGGAGTTCCCCGCGCTGGCGGCACGCGCTGCCGATCCAGGCCAAAATCTCCAGAGGCTTCTGGAGGCTGCGGGGCGCCCCCCGCCCCCGACGGCACACGCCGATCCATGCCAAAATCTCCAGGGGCAGCTCCCCGCCGACGGCGCCGCGGCCGCCCCGCTGGCGTGGGGCGCCGCTGGGAGAGCCGCGGACGTAGGCGCGGCGGCCGCTGGGGGCGCTGCCGTGGCCCCCGCTGGCGCTTCCGCCGGGGCCGCTGGGGCCGGGGCCGCCGGGTCCACGGTCGCCGAGGCCGCCGAGGCTGTCCAGCAGCCCAGGGAGCGGGTCTCGGCGCTACGGGGCCTGCCCGCGCTAGCACGCCGCGCCTCTCGGCGAGTGCGCGAGGGGCAGGAGAGCCAGGAGAAGCGCGCCGTGGAGCAGCCCGCGTCCCCCCAGGTCGGTGGGCTGGCTTTCGCCGCAGGTCTCGGGTGGAGGCTGGCCCAGCGTTGCGATCTCGGCGCGCTCGACGCGCGGGCGGCGGTGCGGCTCGCCGACCGCGCTCGCGCGGACGCGCAGGCCCTGGCGCAGAGGGACCTCGACGAGCGTGGACGCCAGTTCGACGAGTGGGTGTTTCACCAGCTGCGTGAGGGCGCTGCAGGGGTGCACGCCGTCGCCAGGGTCCCCACCAGGTGGCGCGAGAGCCCGCTTGCGGTGGAGGACGGCGCAGGCGCGCCTGCACATCAGGCAGCCGAAGTCAAGCAGCCAGAGGAGGAGTGGAAGCACCTGTGGCGGGTCGAATGCGACCAGATGTGCTTGCACTGGCCGCAGGACCTCGGCGAACGGCCGCCGAGGCCGTCGGTCGGCGAGCTGCGCAGCTGCCTCCGCACATTCCGCGGTGGCACCGCGGCCTCCTTCGAGGGGATCCGGCCGCGCCAGCTGCTCGAGCTGTGCGACGGGGCGCTGGAGGCCTTCATCGACATCTTGGTGGCGGTGGAGCGGGCGGCTGAGTGGCCAGCGCTCAGCACGAAGGTGTGCTGCTTGGCGAAGCGCCTTGGTGGGGTTCGGCCCATCGCCGTCATCGTGGTGCTGGCGCGGGTGCAGACGCGGCTTCGCCAGCCGCTGGCGGTCGAATGGGAGCTGCCGAACGACAGGCCGTTCTTCTGGGTCTCGCGCGGCCGAGGCTGCGAGAGAGCGGTGTGGCAGCAGGCGGTGGACTGCGAATGGGCCACCGCCAAGGGGCGCGCCGCGGACGACCCCGAGGCTTGGGTTGCGGTGCTCGTGCTGCTGGACCTGCTTAAGGCGTGCGAGCAGGTGCGCCACCATCACTTGGTCGACGCGGCGATCAAGACAGGGTTTCCTCTATGGCAGCTCAAGTTGCAGATCGAGCTCCACCGCGCTCCGCGGCTGTTGGTGCTCGGCGACGCAGTGAGCGATCCGATTTACGCCGAGCAGGCAGTGCTTCCAGGCGACGGGCTGGCGACGCTCATGGTCAAGATGCTCCTGCTGGCACCGCTGGACAAGCTGCAGGAGCACTCGCCCACGGTGTCCTTCTCCGTGGTGGTGGATGACATCATACTGAGGCGAACTGGGGGGCTGCAACGCACTGTGCGGGAGGTCTCTGACGCGGCCTACAGGTTAAAGACGCTGCTGGACGACATCGACTTGCGGGTGGGTGTCGCCCAAGAAGTCGAGAGCTTTGGCCAACCACCCCGCCGCCAGAGCGGGTTTGGCCCAGCGTCTGCGGCGGCCCCTCGGCGTGGTAGGCGCAGAGCAGGAGCGGAACCTCGGGGTCGACTTCAGCGGCGGCAAGCGCGTCGGTCGTGCAGTTCGGGCGGAGCGTCTCCGGCTCGCTCACCAGCGGCTTCGTCGAGTGCGAGTGATCAAGACTGGCAAGAGCAGGAAGCAGGCGGCCCGGCGAGTGGCCAAGACAGGGCTGGAGCCCAGTGTGGCCTACGGCGCAGGGGTCACAGGGGTCACGCAGGGGGAGCTGGACAAGGCGAGGAGCATCACCTTCATCGCCACCTCGTCCAGCACGGCCGGGAGATCGCGCACCCTTGCGTTGATGCTTCAGCCAGGCATCGACCCAGCGATTCACGCCACACTCGCGCCCGTGATGATGTTGCTGCACGCGAGGTGGGAAGGCTGGGTGCCTCGCCACATGATCGACTTCTGCTTGTGCGCAGGTCGAGCAACTACTTGGGCGCGCGTGCAGGGCCCGCTGTCTGCGATCGTCGTCACGCTGCGTCGGGTTGGCTGGGACATCATTGATGCTGATCGTTGGAGGTGCCACGATAGGACAGAGGTGCGGCCCTTCGACACCTCCCCGTGGGTTGTTAAGAAGTTGCTGCTGCGCGCCGTCGAGAGCTGGCAGTGGCGGCAAGTCGCGGGCCCCCCAGGCTGCGAGCACCTGGCGCGAGGAGGGGTCCTGGAGCCGCTGGTGCTCCTCACGACGTCGGGCCTCGTCGACAGCGTGTAGCTCCCAGAGGCACGGGCCTGGGGCCGCGCAGGAGGGTGAGGCTCACGCTGAAGGAGCGCGGGTACATCGGGTCGCTGGTCACCAACGGCCAGTGGCCTCAGGCGACGAAGGCGGACAAGGGCATGGCCCCCTCGGGGGACTGCGTACTCTGCGGCCAGCGGGGCACGCTGTTGCACAGGCACTGCGACTGCGACAGCTGGAAGGACGTCTTGCAGGTGCCGCCAGCAGTCTGGAAGTTGCGCGAGCGCGCGGATCTCCCAGAGGTACAGCTGCTGCTGGAGAGGTGCCTCTGGCCTGCGCAGACGGGCCTCGCCAGGCCCACTCAGTGCGAGCAGGTGTGCTGGCGCGGACTTCATGAAGGAGTCATTCGGCCGGGCGAAGTTTTCTTGGACGGCTCAGCCTTCGAGTCGGCGTTTGACGGCTATGCTTCGGTAGGCTGGAGTGCAGTGGCATTGCGGCCAGCGGCGGACGAGTACTTGATGTCGGTCTCGGGCCAGTTGTGCCAGCCCTACGTGGACATCAACGGCGGTGAGCTCATGGCCTTCATCATGACGCTGCGTTTCGGGGTTGCCCCGATCATCGCCGTGGTCGATTCGAAATGCGTTTTCAATGGGGTGATGCATGCTGGCCGCCCCATTACCACCAGCTATTGTCACACCTGGGCCCACCTGTGGAGAGTCGCTTGGGACCTGATCGACGACCTCGGCGGCGTCGGAGAACTGGGCGTCCGCGTGCGGTGGATGCGCGCGCACCAGACCCGACGGCAGGTACGGGGCGGGACCATCGCCTACAGGGACTGGCTGGGCAACAAGTACGCGGACGCTGCGGCCAGATCGGCGGCCGACCACGGGCGCATCCCTCCCTGTGATCGCGCCAAGTTGAAGGCGGAGCGCTGCCTGGTCGACGGCGTGGCCATGTGGTGCAGCGTCGTAGGCAGCAGGGTCAACGGGAGCGACGCGAGCCACAGGAAGGCGAAGCCGCAACGCGCGGTCGAGCGGCCGAGCCAGGCTGCAGGCGAGGAGGCGGTGACGAGCACGTGCGAGCTGCGGGGCCCGCCCGGTCAACGGTGGTGCGCGCAGTGCAGATGGCTGCGACGAGTCGGAGAGTGCCCGGGCAGCATCGTCCCGGCAGCGTTGGCGGCCAACCGGCGCCTTTGCCAGCGCGGGCTGAGCCACCACGACCTGGTCATGATTCAGCCACAGGTAGACGGCCAGCTGACGCGCATGATGCCCTTGGTGGCGTGCCTCAAGTGCGGCTTCACGGGCACGGCGAGGGCCTCCAGCTTCGCGAAGAAGTGCGGGGCGCCGTCGCCTGCGGGCCAGGCGGTCCTGGCCAGGCTCGCCGACCAGATGGCGCCCAAGATGAGTAGCCGCGTCCCGATCTTCTTGCAGAACCTGCCCGACGCGGTGGACGGCGAGTTGCAAGAGCTCCAGCCGCCGGAGCGGCCGCCGCCGGGCTCGCCAGGGCCGCCGAGGAGCGCTGGGCCGTCCACCGCCACGGACGCGTGCGAGGCCAGCTGGAGTGACGCGGAGGGCGGTAGCGGCGGCGGCGGGCCGCGGCGCCCCCGGGGGCTGTCGCCGCGGTCAGCCCGACCTGCGTGCGACGGCGCGGAGCCTGAGGCGGCCGCCGTGCAGCGCAAGGTCGATTGGCTGCTCGCCGCCTATCGCCGAGGCTGTGCAGCGGCGGGCGCTGGGGTAGGAGATGTGAGCGAGCCCGTCCGAGGTGGCTCTCAAGGGGCCAGGCACTTCGGACGGTCGGCTGGATCCGCCTCGTCTCCTGGCCACGGCGGGCCCCAGGGGCCTGCCGCCGACCCGTGTCCTGGGGTGCCGCCTGGCCCGAGGGCCTGAGGGTGGACTGTGGCCGCGGTTGGCGCTTGCGGGCAGGCGCCAAACGCGGTTGCAGTCCTGCGGCGTCGGGTTGTCCTCGTCGCCAGGGTTGCCGTGCGTGTGCACGGCGAGCGGATGTGGCCTGCCTGACTGGCCGCCTCCAAATCGTGCGCGTCCCCGCGGCCCCTTCTTCCCGCGAGAAGCCCGCCGCCAGGTCCAGCTCGTCCAGAGAGCGCCCGCCGCGCGGCCCACCGCCGCAGCGGCCGCTCTGGACCGCCCAGGGGAAGGGGCGGGGGGGGGGCGGGGCGATGGCGAAGGGGCTCCGAGGCTCTTAGGAGGAGGAAGGAGGAGGAACGAATGAAGATATGCCAATGACATGTGAGGAGGAGGAGGAGGAGGAGGAGGAGGAAAAGGAGGAGGAGGAGGAGGAGGGAGGAATGCGGCAGGACGGTGGGGAAAAGGTGTGGAACCGGATGAAACAGGACAAGAGGCAGGATGAGGAGGAGGAGGAGGGAGAGGAGGGAGGGCGGGAGGAAGGAGGAGGAGGAGGAGGAGGAGGAGGAGGAGGAGGAGGAGGAGGAGGAGAGGAGGAGGGAGGAGGAGGAGGAGGAGGAGGAGGAGGAGGAGGAGGAGGAGGAGGAGGAGGAGGAGGAGGGAGGAGGAGGAGGAGGAGGAGGAGGAGGAGGAGGAGGAGGAGGAGGAGGAGGAGGAGGAGGAGGAGGAGGAGGAGGAGGAGGAGGAGGAGGAGGAGGAGGAGGGAGGAGAGGAGGAGAGGAGGAGAGGAGGAGAGGAGGAGAGGAGGAGAAGAGCAGAGGAGGAGGAGAAGGAGGACGAGGAGGAGGAGGAGGAGAAGGAGGAGAGGGGAGGAGGAGGAGGAGGAGGAGGAAGGAGGAGGAGGAGGAGGAGGGGGAGGGGGAGGGGGAGGGGGTGGGGGAGGAGGAGGAGGAAGAGGAGGAGGATGAGGAGGGGGAACAGGTGGCGGAGGCGTAGGAGGAGGAAGCGAAGGAGGCGGGTTGATGGTGCGGCAAGGGAAGAACAGAGAAGAAGAAGAAACGGGGCGAGAAAGGGGCCCGTCCGAGAAGGCTTGAATCTGGGGGAGGAGGAGGAGGAGGACTAGAGGTCTACATAATAAAGAGTCACGGCGGTCGACTCGGCCGCCGCCGCACCGCCGTCCCACTACTGCTGGCAATGAACCCTGATGACCTCCAGCACCATGCCGTAAGCGAGGCAGTGGCTGGAGTGCTGGTTGCCCGACTGCCCACACCACCTGCTGCGCGTGTCTTATAGATTCGCCCGGTACACGGATGACGTTCCATGTGATGCTCATTTTGTTGGCGCCCGTGTGTATGTCCCGACTACTGCAGTCTTCACCAACTCAAAAAAGACGCGCGAGGGCCAAGACGAAACGCAGGCTCCGCGAGACTTCGGGGAGGGAGGTTTTTGGGCAGGGTTTTACCAGGGGGACAACGGCGAACGCAAAACATACCCCGAAATCTTTGGCCGATCTTCGAATCCTCCGTGAATCCGCGATTTTGGGATTGGGGATGTGTTTTTTCTGGGTCAAGTCTCATTCTCCCAAGCAGCTAATAATCTCAGAACGATGCCTCCGATCCACAGCTGACCTCACGGCGAGGGTACCGTCTGCCCACCAAGCCACGTGCCCATTGACGTGGAGCAAGCTTGTTGAACTACACTGCCCACGCGGCTGCGGGAGACTGCAGCACTGTAGCACCGAGGCCACTGAAGCCCAAACAGAACCGATGACTAGCCCCACTTCCACGTATTTTGAGTGAAGAACAGACCACCAGCAGGGCCTGAAACAGAAAGCCGTGATGGGTGCCACCAGTCAGATAAACTTGAATTCAATTGTGACCCAGCAACCTGCGGTGGCGGAAAGAGACGAGTGGCGCCGAGATCCCGCGGAGCCGCATTCTATGACCAGCACGGTATACATCAAGCCACGCTCATGCCGAGCCCATTTGGGCACACGCCTCGAAACACGTACAGGCCACAGTTTGCAAACATGGCCACCCGTGAACTTGTCATTCGAGATGCACTCAGCATGCGGCGGTGGGACATGGCGGCACTGCAGTCGACGAGGCCACTGAAGCCCGACCAGCGCTGCAAACCACAGCCGAGCTGTTGGATTGAACAAATGCAAGCTCTGACATTTCGAGCAGCCGTGATGGACGCGGCGGTGGGAGAATCCAGCATTGTAGTTGACGAGAGTATTGAGGCACAAACATAACTGAAGACTACACCCACGGCCGAGTTGTTTGATTGATGAACTGACCACCAGCAAGCCCTGACATATCGAAAGGCCGTGACGGACGCCACCAACCATACAATGAAGAATTGGAATGCATCACTGTAGTTGACAAGCCACCGAGGCCCAAACCGAGATGAACATACACCCACGGCCGTGATTGATGCGCAACCCACCTGCAATCACCAAAAGGCGGAGATGCCGTCGATGACGTCACCCACCACGTGAACGGACGTGTTGCCGTAGCATGTGTGTGGACCGATTGCGTTTACACGGCTTCTCGCTCCCTCTTAAGTGCGGGCCAGGGTCAGTAAGCTTTGTGGCAATACACACCCGTGGCAGTACGCGGCAATCGGCTCCAGGACGAAGCGTGTTTGAAGCAAAGAACGGCTACAGAGGAGGAGGGGGAGGCGGGGGAGGAGGACGAGGAGGGGGAGGAGGGGGAGGAGGAGGAGGAGGAGGAGGAGGAGGAGGAGGAGGAGGAGGAGGAGGAGGAGCAGGAGGAGGAGGACGGCGACGACGACGACGGGGAAGGGGAAGAGCCTCCCCGCCCCCGGGACCACCCGCGCCCGCGCGCGGGGCCCAAGCCCGCGCGTCCACGGCCCGCGCTCCGAGGACCCGCTCGCCCTCGCGGAGGTGCGGCGGGCGGTGGAGCGCGTCGGCAGGCGCGCTTGCTCCCCCCCCCTGCGGCGCCCCCCCTGCGGCGCGCCCCTCCGCGGCGGCGCCTCTGCGGCGGCGCCTCTGCGGCGGCGCCTCCGCGGCGGCCCTCGGCGGCCGCTGGCGTGGCCCTCGGCGGCCGCTGGCGGCCTCCCGCGGCCCTCGTCTCGGCGGCCGCCCGGGGCCGCGGGGCAGCGGCGAGGCGGCGGCGAGAGCGCGACCGACTCCGACGAGGTGTGCTTTTGTTGCGAGGCGGGCAGGTCTCGCCGATGCCGAGGAAGGGACAGCGGCACGAGCACAGCTTCAAGTCCGGCGTGACCCTCGACATGAGGAGTATTCGAGGGCAGCCAACCAACAGTCTGGGGACGATGTTTCGATGATTGTTCGATCATTGTTGAGTTCGGTTTGACTATGTTCATTGTCTTCCAGCATCCGCCTGTAGGAGGACATGCCCGGTCTCGACATAACTCTTCGGAGTTCTGCGCGGATTGCTTGGATCGGCGCTGCCCCCCGCCCCCCCCCCCTTGGCGGGGCCTCCGCTTGCCAGTAAGAGCGCAGATCCCCATGCATCCGAGCAGAGCTCCGACAGTTCGTGTTGATGAAGTGCTTGTGCTCCTTTACAGCCAAGGCGCTGAACTAAGGACCGCTTTGGGTTCGGAAGGGGCTCGGGGATTTAGGTCGTTTCTTAGATGTATGTCGCGGGATTTGCTTGTGGCCTAGGCCCACCGTGGCCAGAAAAGCCCCTTCGTTCCTTATTTGGCGTTCCTTCTGCTAGTACCTCGACTGTATTGAGTGCGGCCTCCAGGGCCCGTTGTCGGGCGGTCCTGGGGACGACCGAGCACGAATCTGGGGCGCAGACTTGCCCCCCGAAGGGAAAGGGCCGGGATCTCTGGGGCCGCGGATGGAAGCGATCAAATCGGCGGATGTCTGGAGCGAGGACGCGAACGACGGCGCCGACGGCGGGGGTGCCGACGGCGATGGCGACGTCGGCGGCAAGATTCCTGGGAGGGCCTCGGCAGACTTTTCGGAGGGTTTGGCGGGGCGGTGAGGAGGGTGTTCGGGTTCAGGCTTAAGTCGGGCACGTCCTTCTACACGAGGAATATCCAAAAATAGTTAAACAAACAAGTAGTATGGAGACGATATTTGTACCATCATTTTTGTCACACTCGCGTATTTTTGGATTTTTATGATTGTTCTTTTTTCGTCATGTAGGGGGACATGCCCGCCTGTAGGGGGAGATGCCTGACCTAATTGTAGGCTTCTCTCCCAATGGGGCGTCTTCTCTCGGACGCTCTGAGCCTTCTCCCCTGCGCTCGGAGACTTCACTACATTTATCTCGAGGCCTCTCCCGGTGCTCTGAGAGGCCTGTCCAAGGAGGCCCTGAGGCGACTGCGACGTCCACTCCACCTGAGTCGAAGGTGTCTAACGTTAAGGCGGGCCTGTCCATCTACAGGAGGGAAATTCATCATTTTTTGAAACATTGTATGGGGACGATTTTTGAGCATTGTTTGATTATTGAACCGCTTCGCTCATTCCGCCGGCCCATGTAGGGAACAGGAGGAGGAGGAGGAGGAGGACGAGGAGGAAGAGGAGGGGGAGGGGGAGGGGGAGGGGGAGGAGGAGTCTCTGGATGGCGTGTCGTGGCACGATTAGAGTCGATGAAGGTCATCGTCAAGAAGCTTTTGTGGGAGGCTTCGTGGGGCTGCGTGGTTGTGTGGGTCTGAGGCCACTCGGATGGCTGATGGGGTCTCGCGGAAGGCTTCTCGGGAGCGTCTGGAGCGCAGTTTTCGGGCCCCTTGAGGGCCTCCCGGGGTGCTCTTGGGGGCCTCTTGGGGTCTTTTTGGGTTAAAGGCTTGGATTTTCGCATCGCGTTCCCCCTCTTGGGCGCCTCTTGGGCCGTCTTGGGGTCCTGGTCCCCTCTCGGGGCCGTCTGGGGTTGTCCTGGGCGCCTCTTGGGCCGTCTTGGGGCCCTCTTCGGCCCATCTTTGGGGCCCGCTAGGCCGTCTTGGGGCGAGCTTGGGGGTCTCTTGGGCAGTATTGGACGCTCTGAACCCACAAGAGTCGCAAATGCGAAAAATGCACGTCGTAAGGAAATGAGACGTTTTTTAGTTGTTGAGACTCTCTTGGACGGCCTCTTGAGGCTCTCTTGGGGCTTCTTGGCGGCGGCTTGGGCCGTCTGGAGGCCATCTTGGGCGTCTTTGAACGATCTTGCGGCGACCCAGGGCCTTTCGGACGGTTTCGGGCGCGCCTCGGGGCTCTCTTGGGGCGTTCCTGGGGCGCTCTGGAAAGCCTGGAAGGCAGCGCCGAGGAGGAAAACCATCTCTGGGCCCCACTTGGCCGGGACCTGCTCGGGGTACTTTTTGTCCGAAGGTACCCAGAGGCCGCCCCGCGCGCGCGAAGTAGAAGACTATTAACCAGTTGCCGGAGATCTTAGCACGCCTCTGGCCCGTGGGGCCGGCGAATTTTTGCGTATATGTGTGTTTTTTTCTCTCCTCCAAAATCCGCCTGTAGGGGGACATGCCCGTCCTAAGTCTAACGAACTGCATCCGAACAAGTGCTCGCAGGACCAGCATGGGAGGCAGATCTGGAGCAAGGGGAGATCAGATTCCCTGTTCGATGGTTCCTCCATAGGCGTGGGCAGGCACAGCCAGATCCTCGGGGTACGTGCGGACCACGCTGGTTTCGCAAAGGGCTCGACGAATCCTGGTTCTCTGCATGGGTGTTCTCCTGGCGCATCTGAGCGCAATCTGGACCCCCCGTTCCCTATTCCATGGCTCCTTGCGGCAAAGCTGTCGCTGCGGCCTCATGACTCTGGTGGCTGTTCTGGGCGCGCGGGCTTGGACCTCGCAGTGGTGGCACAAGCGGCGCCGACCAAAGGGCGCGAGGCGTCCACTGCGAGGCGAGATGCGAGCGCAACCAGCTAGCAGGCTTTCCTCGGAATTTGGAGCATGATATATGTATATATATATATATATATACATACATACATACATACATACATACACATACATACATACATACATACAGACAGACAGACAGACAGACAGACAGACATATATATATATATACATACATACATACATTACATACATTACATACATTACAATACATTACGTTACATTACGTTACATTACATTATATTATATTACATTACATTGCATTACATCACAATACATGGCATTACATTACGTTACATTACATTGCAGTACATTACATTACATTGAATTACATTACATTACATTGCATTTCATTACATTACATTACATTACATTACATTACATTACATTGCAATACATTACATTACATTACATTACATTACATTACATTACATTACATTACATCACATTACATTACATTACATTACATTACCTTACATTACATTACATTACAATACATTACATTACATTACATTACATTACATTACATTACATTACATTACATTACATTACATTACATTGCATTACATTACATTACATGACATGACATGCCATGCCATGCCATGACATGACATGACATGACATTACATTACATACATACATACATACATACATACATACATGCATACATGCATGCATGCATACATACATGGCATACATACAACCACATATATATATATATACACATGTATAACTTACCGGTTGCAAACTGTTCCTCAATCCCATGACTTTTGGAGGGTCGGAGGCGTCGTCGGGGTGGTGTGGTGTATGCATGTTTCCCCGTTTCCCTAGGGGAAGCGAAACATATACACCAGGGCTCCGTATACACCAGGATCCGCTTTATTGTGCGAATGTCCGTTCGAGGCGGGAAAAAGCGTCGCTGTATATAGAGTTCGGTTTCTTGTTTCCCATATTCATAGGAGAAACACAACGTCATCATGATGGACACGCGCGGCATACACGGAAGCGCTGGGCAGGAGCGGAACGTGGCACACAACCAGCGGAAGCACCGCCTCTCAGAAAAATTCCGCGTTGTCATTCTTGGCGTCGGCGCTGCCCCCTCCCCCCCATCCCCTGGCGCGCGCGCTTGCGCGCCAGGGGTGCGCGCGGGGGATGGCGCCGCCAGTGGTGGGCCCCACGTGACTTGCGTCACGGCCGGACCGAAGCAGAAGCTCGAGGTCTCGTCGGGGAGGGTGCCTTACCGTTCTTCGTGCTTGTGCTGGAGGCTCTCTTTGTGCATCCTGGGGAGGGTGCCCTTTTGGTGTGTTCGGTGTGTGTGTGTGTGTGTGTGTGCTTGGCCGGCGGAGGGCCTCGTGCTCGTGAAGGGTGTTCTTCTCTCCCGGGTCCGACGGTAATTACGTATTCGACTACACGTAAGAGTGACCCTTCGCCGGAGTGACCTTTGGTGCGCGCTCACTGGGGCCTGGGGTCCTCCGATCGCCGCGCTCGGTGCGATGGCCTGTGTTTTGCCTCCTCGCGCCCCCCAAAAAGCCGCGCACCAAAGGTCACTCTTGCCCAGGGTCACTCTTACGTGCAGCCGACGTATGATTGCTCCTCCTTGGAAAGAGGGGGTAAGGGTGCACCCGCCGTCGCCGTCGCCGCGACGTCGTTGTCGTCGCCGGCGATCGCCAGCCGTCGGTCGTCGCGTCCTCGTCGCGTCGTGGTCGCGTCGCCGTCGTCATCGCGTCGTCGCCATCGCGTCGTCGCCTGGTCGTCGCCGTCGCGCCGTCGTCGCCGTCGCCGCGTCGTCTTCGCGCGGCCGTCGCGTCGTCGCGTCGTCGTCGCGTCGTCGCGTCGTCGTCGTCGTCGTCGCCGCGGGTCGCCGGCCGTCGGCCGTCTGTCGCGGGTCGCCGGTGCGCCAGGAGCGCGCGCGGCCTCGATGCCGCGGCGCCGGGCGCGCGAGACGCGCGGCGCACGGGCGCGTATCGGGCGGCCATGCAGAAGGAGCGCGCGGCCCCCGCGTCGCGAGGAGCGGAGGAGGAGGGTCTCGTTCGGGTGGCAATGGCAATCGGAGGAGGAGGTGGAGGAAGAGGAGGAGGAGGAGGAGGATCGCGGGTTTTCATGATCTTCGGCCTCTTGGGGCCTTTCCCGGGCCCAGGGACCTTCCAAGAACGACTCAGGGTGAATAGTTGGACCCGGGGAAGGGGTCGAGGCTATTGGGGGATCGACGTTATGCAGATAATCATGACGTCGGGGGTCAGGAAGGAATGGTACCGATACTGCTACCCTTCCCCCTTTTTGGGGGGGGCTCCTGGGGGGGCCCTCGATGTCACGGCTGGATTCGCTTCGAAATGCCGGACAGAACGCACCCCAGGGGAGCCTTGGGGGGGAGGATCTCGGGCAGGTGGCAATGGGCGTTGACCCAGATGCGGGGTCAAGAAAAGGGCCGTAGGAGCTCTTTTGGAGCCAGCAGGGGCCCAAAAGGTGCCCCGTATGGGTCCCTCCCCGCAGTGCAACCCGCCCCGAAGCGCACCCTCGAGTCGCGAGGATCGGGAGGGGGGGATGGGCACGATCGAAAGGTAGTTCGGCGGCGAGCCCAGGGGGGAAGTCGGATGGGGCCTTCTGAGAAGCTCTCCAAGGCCAGGTGGAAGCCAGATGGAAGCCCAGATTGATGGGCCTGTTTTCCACCACCACCACCATAAGTTGGATGGGGGAGGAGGAGGCGGAGGAGGAGGAGGAGGAGGAGGCGGAGGAGGGGCGGGGCGGAGGAGGGAGGAGGTGGGAGGAGGAGGAGGAGAGGAGGGAGGAGGAGGAGGAGGAGGAGAGCCCCCTCCCACTCCAACTTGTGGTGGTGGTGGTGGAAAACAGGCCCACCACCGATCCTGGCACTCCCCGCCTCGTGGACGTCACGACCCCGCGCCGGTCCCGGGGCTGCCCGCCCGACGTGGGCCGGTCCCGGGGCGCCGCCCGCGTCCGACAGGGGCCTCGGAGCCCCCTCTGCGCGGCGGCGGGCCGAGCCCCGATGCAGTGCAGACGCTGGCATCAGGGCTGCTGCTTTTCGGGCCGAGGAGGAGGAGGAGGAGGATGAGGAGGAGGAGGAGGAGCAGGAGCAGGAGCAGGAGCAGGAGGAGGAGGAGGAGGAGCAGGAGGAGGAGGAGGAGCAGGAGGAGGAGGAGGAGGAGGATCAGCAGGAGAAGGAGCAGGAGAATGAGGAGGAGGAGGAGGAGAAGGAGGAGGCAGGAGGAGGAGCAGGAGGAGGAGGAGCAGGAGGAGGAGGAGGAGGAGGAGGAGCAGGAGGAGGGGAAGGAGGAGGGGCCGGGTTTTTTCGGGCTGCTCCTTAGAGTTGTGCTGTGGAGCCTGTTTGTGCCCTAGGCCCGCCGCTCCTTCGTTCCTTATTATGCGTTCCTCTCGGTGATGACTGTCAGGCTTCGGGCTGCGCAGAGAGCCCCCCCTGTAGGCCAGGCTGGCCTCAACAGGCCCCCTAAGTACAGTCGAGGTTGATTAGTAGGTCGACCCTGCCAGATCAGGGGTACCCCTGTTTCCTGTGTTTCGCTGCCCATGTCTTCTGCATTCCTACGGCAGTGTGGCCCTCGGAAGGGTCTTGTGTCCAGTCGCGTGTCCTCTCCAGAAAACTTCGACTGTAGACCCCCTGACTAGACCGGAGCGCCCCAGGGGCGCCGCCAGAGGCGGCACCAGGGTGTTGAGGCCGCACTGGACTATTCGAGAGGCTGTTGACGCCAGCCGGGATTACTTGGCGGTTCCGTCGTTGCGCAGCCCGAAGCCTCACCAGGCCGAGCCCCGACTCGTTTTCAACGTTTGGCCTCGCAGACTGCCTCCCACCCCCGGTCTGTGCTAGACCCAGACGTTCCCCGATATAATTTTTCAATCCGCGGCCCCAGAGTTTCCGGCCCCTTCACCGGGGTAGTTCTGCGCCCCAGGACCGTTTTTGGTGGTCCCACGGCCCAGTGACGTCCCCCAGAGGCTGACATCGAGGAAAAACGGCGGGCGCGTGCAAATCAGATGAGCGACGCAGAACAACGGGGTCGTCTTCACAGGCGTTGGCGCATCATCTTCCTGCGTACGGTCGCGCGTAGCGCCCTCGTCTCCAATGCAGCGTGCCACGTTGGCGGCCCGCGTAAGGCACCGTATAAGGCCTCTGCACCATCGTGTATAAGACCCGTTTGCTTTCGTGGCTCACGTCCTCGGAGGTCACTCGGCGGCGAGCCCAAGGGGGGAATCGAGAAGGGGCGGGCCTTCCCAGAAGGCTCGGAAGGCGTCGGCTGCGGGCCTTCTGAGAAGCCCCGCCGCCTTCTGAGAAGCCCTCCTCCTTCTCGCTTCCCCCCCTCGCTCGCCGCCGAATCTGGAGGAGGAGGAGAGGGAGGAGGAGGAAGAGGAGGAGGAGGAGGAGGAGGGGGAGGGGAGGGGGAGGGGAGGGGGAGGAGGCGGAGGAGGAGGAGGAGGAGGAGGAGGAGGAGGAGGAGAGGAGGAGGAGGAGCAGGAGGAGGAGGAGGAGGAGGAGGAGGAGGAGGCGGAGGCGGAGGCGGAGGCGGAGGAGGAGAAGCAGGAGTAGGAGGAGGAGGAGGAGAAGGAGGAGTGAGGGGGAGGGAGAGGAGGAGGAGGAGGAGGAGGAGGAGGAGGAGAGAAGGACTAGGAGGCGGAGGAGGAGGAGGAGGAGGAGGAGGAGGAGGAGGAGGAGGAGGAGGAGGAGGAGGAGGAGGAGGAGGGGAAAGAAGGAGGCGGAGGAGAAGGAGGAGCAGGAGGAGGACAAGAGGAGGAGGAGGAGGAGGAGGAGGAGGAGGAGGAGGAGGAAGGAGGAGGAGAAAACGGAAGAAAAGGAGGAAGGAGGAGGATGTGGAGGAGGAGGAGGAGGCTGCCCGCCCGGACCTGTGCCAGGCCCACCCTGTCCCGCGCGCGCGCGCAGGACCTCTGGGACGTGCTTGGAGGCCTCCCCGGCGGCCTGCGCTCCCTTGCCGGGCTGGCGCAGGACCGCAGGGGGCGTCCCACAGCGACTGCGGCGGCGGCGGCGGCTGCAAGGTCGACGACGGCGAGGTCGACGACGACGACGACACCGAGGAGGACGACGACAAGGAGGACGACGACGACGAGGAGGAGGAGGAGGAGGAGGAGGAGGAGGAGGAGGAGGAGGAGGCAGAGATTCAGACGTGGAATAGGTACCGACTCCGCTGCCCTCACTTCGTTTTCGCCCTTTCGGGCCTCCTAGGAGGCCTCCGCCTCCACGGCTGGACTCACGTCGAAGCAACGGCAGCAGTACTTTCCGGCTTCCCCAGAGAAGGCCGAGGCGACGAGGACGAAGACGACGAGGCCGATGGCCGAGGATGGGGAGGCCGACGAGGGGGGCGGGCGGCGGCGGCGTGGCGGCGGTGATGGCGGCCACGAGGCCAAGAACGGTGGCGGCGTCGACGACGACGGCGGCGGCGGCGACGGCGGCGACGCGAGCGGCGAGGTCGACGACGGCGGCGCGGCCAGCCGGTCCCGCCTCTTGCAGGGCCGGCATCGGCACGGCAGCGGGCGCCCAGGTGGCTTTCCCGCGGGGCGCGGCCAGACGTAGTGCGGAAGATTGTTGCGTTGGGGCCTTGTGAGGGGCCCGCCACGACTTACCAAACCACCCCGGCCCAACCCGAAGGTCCCAAACCTCAGAGGAAGAAGTGGCACCCATACCGCTATCCTCTCCTCGTTTTCCCCTTGTTGGGCCTCTTCGGAGGCCCTCGTCACCACTGCTGGATTCGCCTCGAAATCTTGGTCAGAACTCACCCTGGGTGAGGTCTGGGGAGCAGCGGTATCGTTACCTTTTGGCCTCCCAAAGAACCCCCTACACGTCGTTTGGGGGTGTACGGGTCCTGTTGTGTTTTCTCGACGTTCCAGAACGTCCCCCCGCTGGAACTTGGCAGGCTCGACGGCGCTTTCGGGTCGGGGTGGCTTGGTGGGAGGCCGGTCTGGGGAACGATTTTTGTTTCAGCTGCCGTGGTCTGAAGTCGCCATGCATTCTGGGCGTGCAGCGAGCGTGGGCCGTACCGGGGCTAGGACGAGGGTAAAAACTCCTGCTAGAGCGTTCCATAACGCTCCAGAACGAAGGCCTCGGCGCCCGAGACCTCCTCCAGAGCCGCGGGATTTCAAAGACTCGATTTACTCTCACCCGATGTTGCCTCCGCCCTGGCCTCGCCCCAAGCCAGTCCGGGGGCCGAGTCTTTCCCCGCCGTGGTCCGAAGTCGCCCTGCCTCCTGGGCGTGCAGCGGGCGTGGGCGGGTGGGAGGCGCGGAGTGCCTCCCGGGTGGGAGGCGCGTCGCGCACACACTGCCCCTGCACCATCTCGGTGCCTCTGCTGCGCACGCTGGGCCGGTCGTGGGTCGCCCTGCATCCTTACCCGGCTTCCGCACCTCCTGGTGCCCCCCGCTGCTGCCCCCTTGCGGCGTGCCTCCCGGGTGGGACGCACGTCGCTCGCACCCTGTCCCCTGTGCCAGTTCGGCGCTTCATCGCGCCCTTCGGCACTCCCCTTGCCGCTCTCCGCGACATGCCTCCCGGGTGGGACGCGTGTCGCTCTTTCCCAGTCCATTGCGCCACTGTGTTTGGCCGACGGAGGGTCTCATGTTATTGGAGGGTGCTCTTCTAGCGTGGGTCCGATTGCATGTTGTATGTGTGTCGCTCGTGGCTCATGGAGAGGCCCAGACTCCCGACGCCGTGAGTTGTTCTAGTGTGGGCCTCTCCCCTCTCTTCCCCTTCTGCCCTCTCCCACCTTCCCTCCATCAGCCACGCTGCGACCTTCTCGAGCTGGTGAGAGTGTGGTCCCCAGAGGTCTCGACCCCTGCCGTGGGACTGGCTGTCCATCCCGAGCCGCTTTCTGACGCTCCTGGGGCCCCCGTATATCAGGAGGAGAAAAACACACCAGAACACAAATCATCGTCGATTCCCAGGGGAATATGCGAAAATACGGGAAGGGGGGGAAGCCAGAAACCCAGAACACGTGTGAGAATGTGGGGCATCCTGGGATCTGTGCGTATTTGCTTGTGTGCTCTTTGTGGGCCCCATTGCCTACGGGCCCCTGCAGCGGCCCGATGGCCTGCCGCCGTGGTGCCCGGGCACGGAGGGCTGCGGAGGGGCCCTGCACGGGAAGGACCTGCGGCGGCGATCGCGCGGGCGTGCGGCAGGCAGGGCCGGCCTCCGTGGCTGGCCCGCGGGCGCCGCGGGGCCCTCGCGGGAAAAGGCCGGGACGATCTTTGGTATCTTTTTGTTTCGCTGTGTTTGCTGACGTTTTGTTTGTTTGTTCCCATCTTGTTTTCCGCTCGTCTTTTTGTTTACTTTGATTACATTATTTTCCTCAAATCTCCGCCTGTAGGGGACGTGCCCGACCTTAGAGCCGGAGGTCGAGAGGGGCACGAGGAGAAGCCAGGCCTCCCTCGTCAAGCAGTGGTGAAGCGTCCTGGAGTGCCTCTGCAGGCCCAGCACAGAGTGTTCTGAGAACCCGTCCGTGGTCTGCACGGAGTGTTCTCAGAGCATCTCCGGCCGAGACTGCCCTGCTTGAACACATCGGCTGTACGGTTCAAGAGCATTGGTTTCGGTTCTTCGAGCATTTCTGGGTTCTAAACAGCATGTCGTGGTAGGCCTAGAAAGGAATGCCAGGGCGATCGGTCCTTGCTCAGCGTGAGGTAGGGCCGCACCCTCGCTCCCCCGGTCAAGGGCAGAGGGGGGGCGGATTCGACGAGGAAGCCGGGGCCAGCCTTCTGGGCCGCCCACGTGGGCCGCGCAAGGTGCCTCCTTCAAGGCGGAGGGGAGGGGGAGGAGGAGAAGGAGGAGGAGGAGGAGGAGGAGGAGGAGGAGGAGGAGGTGGAGGAGGAGGAGGAGGTGGACGAGAAAGACGATGAGGAGGAGGGAGGAGGGGGAGGAGGAGGAAGGAGGAGGAGGAGGAGAGGAGGGAGAGGAGAGGAGGAGGAGGCGGAGGAGGAGGAGCAGGAGGAGGAGGAGGAGGCAGGAGGAGGAGGTAGGAGGGGGAGGGGCAGGGGTTCCGGTGGCGGAGCGACGCGCGAGGGCCGCCCGCCGCTCCCGTGCAGGAGTGCAGGGGCAGCCCGCGGGGGCTGCGATGGGCGCCAAGTCCTACAACGCGAGGTGCGCTGGCCTTCTCCTCCCTCCTCCTCCTTTTCCTCCTCCTCCTCCTCCTCCTCCTTCTCCTCTTGCTCCCTCCTCCTCCTCACCTTCCCCTTCCTCCCCCTCCTCCCCTTCTCCCCCTCCTCCTCCTGCTCCTCCTCGTCGTCCTCCTCCTCCGCCTCCTCCTCCTCCTCCTCCTCCTCCTCCTCGTCCTCCTCCTCCTCCTCCTCCCCCCCTCTCCCACTCCTGCTCCTGCTCTTCCTCCTCGTCCTCCTCCTCGTCCTCGTTCTCCTCCTCCTCCTCCTTATCCTCCTCTTCTGGGGATCGGTCATGGCGAGGAGTAGCGGGGGCAAGGAGTAAGGAGAGAGGTGGCAGGGACCAGAGGAAGTGGGAGCATGATGGAACATAAGGAACAGCTGGTGGCAGGAGGGGAACGCAGCAGGAGGGAGGAGGAAGAGTTCCGAGTTACGCGCTAACACACGTAGTGGTCGTTGTGTTCTCAAACGAGAGCAACCGTCACCCCTTGATGACCGCGTTCACGGCGACGGACAGGTATTGGATAGAGACGTATTTCATACCCATCCCAGGGCAAATGCTTGAGCCTACGGCGAACGCGGATACCGTCGATCAGTACCCCCAACACGTTGCCATTCAGGGTGAGGCATTGTACTACAAACATTTGAACAAATCCCAATCCACCACGCAAAACACAGTGCAAGAACAACACAGTGCACGCAACACATCACCACCACGCAGCGTCACAGTCACGCAACCCATACGCCTAAAACAACGAAGCAGACCAGGTACCACCGTGGCGCGTTGCACGACGAGCTGGAACGCGTGAACACAGCATTGGGCCAATTGCATGTCGCCAATGCCCGCTCTTCTCCTGGCTCGTCGATCCCCAGCTCTGCAGCAGTGGCACGACAACATGATACGAGTATTGAAGTGCATGCCACTCGGCCATTTGGCGGTGAGCCACTGGCGATCCCTCGGCCCTCCAACCAGGAGGTCGACATACTAGCCATCAAATCCCAGAAAGTATGCGCACGCAGCCAGGCCAGACGGAGCACCGCAGACCAACTTCGTCGAATGATGCACGCCCGTTGTTGAACGTAGAACGTAGGTCTTGTTGGATCCCCAGATCCCAATCCAATGGTTGCCGCCTCCCTACTGCCGGAGTCGAGCGTTTGTCCCTCGTCCATCCTCAGGGGGCGGGCGGAGACCCTGTCTACTTGCAACGCCTTCCTACTTCATGTCGTCATCGGGTCCGAGCTCTTCAACACATACATTGGAACCTTGGCACGAACGGATTCGTCGCACGACCAAACATATTGAAAGATATTGCGCCGAACTCGGGTACGAAGACTGGTGCACGCGACGAAAAAGGTTGCAATGGAGGTATATATCTACCGTGGTGCACGACGAAATAGACAAGTGGAGCCGAAAGGTTATGATGTGGGATCCACGATCTACACATATCCATGCGAAGCGCCTGCCACACCGACCGCACAAACGGTGGATTGACGATATTTCAGTTTTTTGTTCGTGCGACGTGCGCAAAGGAATGGGAAGCAGTGGTATCAGATGTTGACATGGGCAAATATGCAAGATTCGTACGCGACCCGCAAAACAACGTCCAACAGCGACACAACCACAGGGCATGGAATAGTTTTTGTTGGCCAGGGTATGATAGGCGACGTTCATCCTCCGACTCCAGCTCCCAACTTTCCGACTCCAGCTCCCATCTTCCGACTCAGGCTCCAAATTTCCGTATCCATTTCCCATCTTCCGACCCCGGCCTCCGGCGTTCCGACTCCAGCCCTTGTCTCTCCGATTCCGGCGTCCATTTTTCCGACTCCAGCTCCCAAGTTTCCGACTCCAGTTTGCATTTTGCTCCGATTCCGCCTCCTGACCCTCCAACTCCAGCGCTTGTCTTTCCGATTTTGGTTCCAAATTTCCGATTCTGGCGCACATCTTTCCGACTTTGGCTCCCATCTCCCCGACTCGGGCTCCCACCAATTTCCCGACTCCAGCTCCCATCTTCCGACTCCAGCTCTAAGTTTTCCGATTCCAGCTCCCATCTTCCGTGTCCGGTTTCCGACGATCCGACTCCGGCGCATGTCTCATCGGTTCTGGCTCCCAATTTTCCGACTCCAGTGCCTTCGTTTCCGTATACAGCTGGCATTTTCTTCCGTTTCCGGCTCCCGACTTTCGGACTCCGGCTCTTGTCTCTCCGACTCCAGCTCCCGACTTTCCGACTCGGGCTCCCAATTTTCCGACTCCGGCTCAAATCTCTCCGGCTCCGGCTCCCATTTTTCCGACCCCAGCCCCATTTGTCATATATTCGATTTTGAGACATTCGAGTGATGCCGGCGCCCCGGCGCCACCGCCTAGCCCCGCGTAGGGACGTCCCCCTTGGGACGACACAGGCGCAATGTCAGCCTCAGCCTCAGCTTCCTACTTCATGTCTCTACCCACCTATATTTTCATCGCTTCACTCATTCCGCCGGCCCATGTAGCCTCATCTATGCTGTTTGCCCGAGGGATCGTTGTCAATGCGGCGTTGGTGGGGTTTTCTTGGCAGGCGTTTCGGGAGTCTCTTGGAGGCAGTGCTGAAGCCTCTTGAGGTGGAGGAGGAGGAGGAGGAGGAGGAGGAGGAGGAGGAGGAGGAGGAGGAGATGGGAGGAGGACGAGGAGGAGGAGGAGAGACGGGAAAGATGAGGAGGAGGAGGAGGAGGAGGAGGAGGGAGGATGGAGGATGGAGGAGGGTAGAGGAGGAGGGCGAGGAGGAGGAGGAGGGGAAGGAGGAGGAGGAGGAGGAGGAGGAGGAGGAGGAGGAGGAGGAGGAGGAGGATCGCTGGCACTTGCCTGGGTGCTGGGGGGCATTTCGGGGGTTTCCTGGGATCGCTAGGGGGCCTCTAGGGGGCCTCTTGGGGGCTTCCTGAGGGCCTGTTGGGGGCCTCTTGGGGCCTCCTGGGGGCCTCTGAGGGCTGGAGGCTCGATTTTTTTTTCGTGTTCCCTCTCCCTTCAAGCGCAGAGTGTGTATTGTGTCGAAGAGAAATTGGAGGGCATGAGGAGGAGGAGGAGGAGGAGGAGGAGGAGGACGAGGAGGAGGACGAGGAGGAGGAGGAGGAGGAGGAGGAGGAGGGGGTAAGGAGGAGGAGGAGGAGGAAGAGGAGGAGGAGGAGGAAGAGGAGGAGGAGGAGGAGGAGAGGAGGAGGAGGAAGGAGGTGGGAGGAGGAGGAGGAGGAGGAGGAGGAGGAGGAGCAGGACGAGGAGGAGAAGGAGGAGGAGGAGGAGGAGGATCGCTGGCTGGTTG
>CAUYUJ010022363.1:72500-124678 GCA_963575745.1 Prorocentrum cordatum
TTTTCTGGCAGAATACAAGAGGAGCCCTTTTTGCGGGCGATTGCCAAGGGATTTTTTATATGCCCGAATGCAATGGAACAACATTTGTTGTTTGGTACAAAGGGTCCCGTTTGTAGCAGAATACACTGGGACGCTTTCTATCAGAGGAGCATGAAGTATTGATATGGACTGTCTTCAAGATTTACAGGTTTTCCGGTTCTTCCGCGCGGGCTCCAGGGACGAATGGTCGAGCGCATTCCGTCACGCAGGTTTTTTGCGTGATGTGCGCGGTGCATTTTTCGCGCATCGGAGCGCCCTCGGAGAATCCAAGCTGCATGCTGTGTTGCTCTTGGGGAGTCCGCGAGTCGCAGCTGCCGTGGCGCTGTTTTCGAGGTGACTCCTTCGAGTGCTGTTCGCGGGCGCAACGCGCGGCGCGCGCTGCCCCCAATCGCGCGCGGCGCGGTGCGTGAATCAACCGGCTGCCCCCGTCGGACCACCGGGAAAGTATTTCTGGATTGTAGAATGTTTCAGAAAACGCTTCCGTTTTTTTGGCGCAAGCGGTTCTGAAATTTCTCAACATGAAGCCCAGAAGTTTTCAAAAAACAGTTTTGAGGGGTGCAATGCGCCCGCCGCGCAGGACATCTGAACAATTCTGAAATCCGGATTTTTTCAAAATGGATTCCGGGACTTCAAAATCGGCTTGGGAATTTCCAAAATCGGTCCTGGTATTTTTGTCAAAAAATAATAGGCCGGGCATTTTCAAAAACGTTCCCGTGACTCGCGCGCGATTTGCCTTACCAGGTCTTCTTGGGCAGCCGCCGAGGCGCGCGGTTCGCGGCGGCGGGCAATGGGACGGTGCGCCACCGTCCCTCCGGCGCTCGGCAACGAGAAGGGGGATCAGAAAGTGCCAAATAGCCCCCTACGGGCGACCAGTCGATTGCGAATGGGTGACCGGCCAGCGGCGCCAGCCAGAGTAGACAATATTCGACGCAAAGTGTACCCGATGCCTCATCGCCAGCAAATTCCCGCACCCTGAATGATGTAAGGAAGCCTTGCGTACTTGAGGGGGGCAGGCCGGGATGTACTTGAATGCGCGCACACTCATACATCCATATACATCTACATTCATACAGTTGTATATGTATATCGAGAGAGGAGGGAGAAACCCTGGGCTAAGTTGCGACGGCCATTACACATGTTTTTTCGTACTTCGCATTCAGGTTCTTTGGAATCAGACGCAGCTGCTTGGGCTCAGTCACGCGCAGACTCACTCATCCAGACCGACCTCTATTCATATTCATTGACACTCAGTCTCGCGCACCGCGATGTAGCAGGCATGGCAGTTGGACCATCCACTTGAATATCCGCCCGGGCTGTTTGGCACGCCCGTTTGGGCGAATCCTGTCGGGATGCTTCAGGCGAGACATACGTTTTGGAACATAGTCGCGTGTCTTCTCAGGCCCCATGACGATCGCGATGTAGCCGGCATAACATGGGGCCAACCCACGGGGGGTCTGAACAGAGGTGGTTCACGAACCCGTTCGCGCGAAGCTTCTGGGGATGTCTCGAGCGACGCGTTCTTATTGGAGAGTAGGCACGTGTGTTTTCCAGGCCCCATGGTCACCGCGATGTCGCAGGCATGGGATTTGGCCCGCTCCGGGGCGTGTCGGCCAGGGGTGTGCCACGTGCCCGTTCGCGCTCGGAGTGTGGGGATGTTTCCGGCGAGCCGACCGCTTCGGAACGTGGACGCGCATCTCAGCAGGGCCCCGTGGTGACATGGCATTTTGCCTACCCGCGGGAGTGCCAACCAGGGGGACGTCTTGTGGGGATGTCTCAGGCGACGCGCCAACTTTGGAGCACAGGCGCGTGTCTTCAGGGCCCCTCGGCCAGCGCGGTGCAGCATGCATGACACTGGAGCCATCTGATGGGCAGAAGCCAGGGCGGATGACCTGGGCCCTTTCGCGCCCAGATTGCGGGGGTCTCGCAGGCGTTCAACTTGTAGGATCCCCCACGATTGATACATCTACCCATTCACATTGAAACCCGCCCACGGCCAGACACGCAAAATCATAGTCAGCCGCATATGTTCGATGTCCTCTGACCATGTCGCAGTCGCCTACAAGCGCTCACACGCATGATCACGCATATGCAGCCCCTCGTATTCAGACTCGCTCACACGCAGACTCACCTATACTAAGACTCCCAGAACGGACCGCGCTGGACAAGCATGAACATTTGGGAGCGTCCGCGTCGAACATCGGGTCATGTTTGACGCCCTCTGGTTCTGACTTTCATGTGGTGTCGTGTGTGGACAGGCCATTCATTCCTTCAGAGCTCGGAAACTCCTGGGGCTGGGGATGACCAGTAGAGGAGAGTAGACGGAGAAGATTGAGGATCGGGGATGAGGAATAATGATGAGGGACGAAGAAGGGCGCATGGGGGATGGGGGGATGGGGGAGTCGGAGATGCAGGATGAGGACATGGAGGATGGATCTAATGACATTATAATGACGGTTCGGACGATGACGACGAGGACGAAACGGAGTTTGCGCAGCAGTAGTGGGAGGAGGAGGAGGAGGAGGAGGAGGAGGAGGAGGTGGAGGTAAAGCAAGGGAGGAGTGAGATGAGGACGGACAGGAGGAGATGGTCGACGATGAGGACGAGAATGCGAGCGACGAGGAGGATGAGGATGACGGCCAAGCTGACGAGGTCGGGGGCGAGGAACATGCAAGGGATGCATAGGAAAATGAGGAGGATATTTATCACAGAAAACCCTGTAACCCTGCAGGACGCATCGAACTTCATTACCAGTTATATCACACGGCCCTTTTTGACGTAGTGGGGGGAGGAGAAGGAGGAGAAGGAGGGGCTGCAGCAGGAGGAGGGGGAGACGCTGAGGAGGAGGACGACGACCACGGCGACCGCAACCGCCACCTCAACCACAACCACCACAACCGCGGCGACGACTGCCCGATCGCCGCCGATGCCGACTTCGTTTGTGGCCTCGTCTGGTCCCTTTGCAGGCCCAGAGAAGGCCAAGCACACACCGAGAGCTCGGCCGTCGAACCTCGACCCCTCCGGCCGTCGACACGGCGACGACCACGATGACCACGACGAGGACGACGACGCTTACGGCGCCGACGGTGCCACGGCCCCGCCGCGGCGGTGCCGCGGCGCCAGCCGGCCGCCTGGAGCTCTCGCGCGCGCGACCTTCTTGCCCGTTCACACGACGACGACGACGCCGACGCCGACGACAACGACGATTCCGATTCCGATTCCGACGCCGCCGCCGCCGCCGCCGCCGCCGCCGCCGCCGACGACGACGATGACGGCGGCGGCGGCGGCGGCGGCGGCGCCGGCGCCGGCGGCGGCGGCGGTGCCACGGTCGCGCCGCGGCGGTGTCGCGCCCGACGGCCGCCCGGCGGAGCTCCCGCGCAGAGGTCGCGAGCCAGGCCGTGGAGACGCGCCCCCGCCCGCCGAGGTCGGGAGGCCCCTCGTCGGCGGCCCCTCGTCGGGAGGCCCCTCGTCGGCGGCCCCTCGTCGGCGGCCCCTCGTCGGCGGCCCCTCGTCGGCGGCCGTTCGGCGCCCCCGTGGGCGGTCCGTCGGGGCGGCCTCCCGGGGAGCGGGTTTCTGTGGAGGTGCGGCGGGCGGCGCCCGCCGAGGCGGCATCGGAGGCGGGCTCCCCTCCCGTGCCCCACTGGGGGACCACAGCACGAAGCACGCGTGTATCTGACGAGCGAGCAACACACGCCCATGCCCATAATTAGGGGGGGTCGTTGGGAGGAGGACTGGCTATGGGTATGGATGCGGGTCGTCGGATCCCTGGGGAACGCTCCCGTTCGAGCGGGGACACCTATCCGACAACACGCGCCCATAGCCCTCTCCGACCCCCCTATGGGTATGGGTGTGTGTTGTTGGTTCGTCGTTGTCGGCGGGGAGCGAGGGGGGGAAGTGAGAGGGAGAATGCCTTCTCAAAAGGTGGTGGGACTCCTCAGAAGCCCTTGCGCCTTCCGAGAGGTTTTTTGTGTCTTCGGGGAAGGCTTAGAGAACTTCTCAGGAGTCGGGGGCGGGGGGGACTTCCGAGGCTTCTGAGAAGGCCCGCCCCTTGTCCCCCCCCCCCCCCCCGGGCGCCGCCGAATGTGAATATGCAGGCGGGGCTGCAGGGCCAAATCAAGGGTACCCTCGTGTCCTAAGTTTCGCGACCCATGTTTTCTGCACTTCTATGGCAGTGCTGCCCTCGAATGGGTGTTGTGTCCTCTCGCGTATCCTCTCCAATCAGCCTCGACCGTACTCTGGATGGGACAATATGGGTCCCCGCTTGGATCCGCACGGGTTTGGGCACGTGGCTGTCGGAACGGGTGGCGAGGAGGGGAGGGGAGGGGCAGGTGGAGGACGAGGAGGAGGAAGGAGACGGGCAAGCCCCGTCGGAAGGTCAATCGCCCCCCCCCCCCCCCCCTCGAGACAGACACCCCATCCAGGCTGGCTTTAGCGGCCGACGATTTTCACCCGTCGAGGACGCCTGCCCAGAGGCGGCCAGGAAGCTCACACCCACACGGCGGCACGTCAGGTTACAAGAGCTTCCCAGCCGCCCCTGGGACGGGCGCCCCAGGCGACGAGCCATTTATTTGACCACCGCCCTTCGCCCGCCCGACTGCGGGCCTCCTGGAGGCCCACCTGACGTGCGGCGAGCTCGAGCTCGGTCCCGCCCGATGGGCTCTCTGTTGCGCTCTTTGTCTGCTACGTGCTCGTGCTGAGTCAGTTCGTTTTTGTTCTTGGCATTCGATGGGCCTTGCCTTGAAGGGGATGCGACAAGGCGCGAGGGGCGAGAAAAAAAGATGCCACGTGGGTGTGCACCTTGCCGCTGCCGCCTCGCGTGCCCAAGGGCGCTCCCAGGACGGGGCCTCTGCCTTCGAGGCGCTGGCGGGGGCCGCACGAAGGGGGGGGGCGCGGGCTTGGACGCCAGGCGCCCGCGGATGCAAGACTTGCACGGTGCGCCTGCCCCCCTCGTCGTCCTCGACGTACGGAGATCCAGAAATCTTAAAAATTCATACAGAATATATTCTATTGGAAGGGCCGTTCTTTTTTGACTGTGTTCGGCCTCGGGGGGCCCTCGCCGGGCCTCGGGACCGTCCGAAAACGACTCCGGACGACAAACTGGCCCTGGGGAAGTGGTCCAGACCTCCGGGGGCCACGCGTCGAACGGCATGTGGAGCAGCTGGCCGGACGTCTGGAGAAGGGGGGTCGAGGACCGCCCGCGATTCCTGGCCCCTCGAGGGAGCGCAAAACTGGATCAGGGCGCGTGCACTCACGGCGGGTCCCGCGTCCGTGCGGGATCGGCGCGTTCCGTCGCCAAGTCGGGCGGCAAGGGCCTCCTGTTTCTTGGCGTGCTCTTCCTCCAATCTGTGGACATTTGGCGCCCACGCGCCAGAGCCACGGAGCCTCGGTCCGACAGTCCCGCAAAGGTTGCGGTGGGCCGGTTGAGGATCACGCGGTGCCACGCCGCAAGCAGGTGGGTTAGATTCCTGCTGATCCATGCCGCTCCTGGCATTGATGGGCTTGTCTTCCACCACCACCGCCATAGGTTGGACTAGGGGAAGGAGGTGGAGGACGAGGAGGAGGAGGAGGACGAAGAGGAGGAGGAGGAGGAGGAGGAGGAGGAGGACGACGACGACGACGAGTACCCCCTTCCCCTCCAACTTACGGTTGTGGTGGTGGAAAGAAAACAGGCCCATCATGACAGCGCGGCTCCGCTTGACAGCTGGGCAGCTCATCTTCAGTTTGACAAAGCACCGGACACGAATTATTTTGGCAAGAGAAATTGGCGCAAGCGAGGGCGCCTGGACATGGCACCAGCTTTGCTACAGAGTTATGCCAGGTGTCACTGCGCAGATGATCGCAAGGATTGGAAGGTCGGAAGATCGTGGCAGTCGATTACAAGGAGCTGACCGGAGCAAAGCTGCGGACTTAGCAGCCGCAGTTTGCGGCAAGCGGTGCTGCATCATGTATTTCCCTAAGAACCGAAAGCCAGCTGAAGCTCCCGCAGCTTTTTGTAAAAAGAGCAAGGAGCCACCACACACACACACCAGTGGCTTGAAGATGGGGCTGCGGATAGTTCAGCCTACGAGGGGCGTGGAAGGATACATTCCTCAAGAAACCTTGGGACAGAACGTCGAGACGACAAGCGTTCGGTCCCTGGGCACCAGGCATGTCTTAGCGTGGCATCTTGCGTCTATCCTACAGTCAACCCGCATAGGAAGGATGAGCAACTTTCCACGGTTACCCTTGCATCCTTTCCCTTCGGCCCATTCCTGGCCGCTTTCGCTGGCCGCGCCCAGCTTGCATAGTGTCGACGTGGCCTTCCAAGGCCCTTGCATCCTTATCGCGCATCCTTATTTTACGGTTTGACTGTAAAGGATAGAGAAATTCCTCACGCGTCGGTGGTCGTGGTTGTTACTTCCATGACATGGTGTTGCCGTGTTCATGCTGGCTCGAGCGTAGTTTCTGAGTTTTTTTAGGTTTCATTTTGAGCTGAACAATGTGGACATCGGTCACCATATGGAGGCAGTGCTTGCGCCCACGCCCGGCCAGGCACACTTTCTGTGTTGTCCGAGGTTTGGCCATTCGTGCTGCAAGCAGTTCTGGTTCGCAGCGCGTTGCAAAGAGTCTTCGGGCAGAGTATGAGCTGGTCTTGTACGAGTGGCAGAGGCCACGAAGCTGGATGGAGCGAACTTTGTCCATGGGAGGCAGCGACGCACCAAAGGTGTACTATCTTCGTGCCGTCTCACGAGATTGGACCACGACAGAGCCACTGGAGACTGGCACGAGCGACGCAAATGCGGTGCTGCATTTGCCGCGGCCGTTAGACACAAGCGCCTATGCTCATGGCAGTTTCAAACTGATGCCTGGTGTGCTGGCCGACTTCCAGTTGCCCCAACATGGAGAGGTCATGGTGACATGGAAAGCTGCCATGTTCAACGCAACAGAGTTTAGGGGCGTGCTGCTCGGCTGGGATGACCAGGACTACTTCGTGCGGCCATTGCACACGACTGAGATTCAGACATATGACACGTCTCGTCGAGCATGTGATTCGTATGACGTGTCCGAGGCAGTGCGAGTGCCCCGTGCGTACCTCTTGAACGTTGGCCAGCCTGAGGTCCAGGTGTTTCCTGTGCTGCCCTTTGGTGTCTACGCCGCGTTGGTTGTGCCCACAGGCTATTCACAAATTCAGGTGTACCTAGATGATGTGGAAATCGGACCAGAACAGCAGGCTGCGTTGCTACCGAGCTGTTTGTTCTCAGAGAAGCCTGATTCTTCAGTTGGACCGATGTCCTCTCAGGCAGGGCTCGTCTTGTCACGCGTCAGCTTGCTGGTTGACGGTGTCAGGGTATCCGTGTTGGTTCCTCTTTGTCATCTCAAGTAGGTGGTGTTGGTGTTGGTCTTTCATATTGCAAGTACCAACGGCGCCACCTTGTTATCTGCTCAGGGCTTGAAGGACGGGCAAGTACTCCTTCTTGCAGAGTGCTGGCACATGGTTTGCCTCTTTCACAGCGATAGTCGTACCGATGTGATAAGGATGATTCTTCGGGAAGCAATGTTGTTATGCAGGAAGCGCTCAGCCAAGCATGCAGCGGTGAACATTGACAAGAGCTGTAAGTTGCGATCCAGCTGCCTGCGGCAAATCGCGCCACCGTGTCTCTTCAACAGCTTAGCAGTAAGGGGGACCTTGGAATAGTTCTGGGAGCTTCTGTTGGTTTGTTGGAATGCGTTTAAAGCATCTTCGTGGCTTCTGTGGGGCCTCCTACGGACTCTTGGGGACGTCTTCTGTCCCTCGGTGGTGCCCTCGCGGGAATGTTTGGGGTCTTGGAAGCGATCTCGGGAAAGGTTCTCGAGGCCAGCTCGATGTTCTTCTCTTGGGCCGCATCTCGGCTTTGTGGGAGGTCTTCTGGGCTGTCTTGGAGACCCTTGGGCCGTCTCGGGACCCTCTTGTGTTGCCTGGGAGCGCTCGTGGTAACTTGTGGGACCGTTGTGAGTTTTCGGAAGCCCAGACCTGCATGTCAAAGGCATGTTGTATCCCATGACGTTTTGGGTCATCTGGATGCCCTCCTGCACAATCTCGAGGCCTTCTTGGGCAGTTGGATCGTATTGGGTGCATGTTGGGCCGTCTTAGGGGGAGCACGGCTGTCTTGGGGCTCATTTTGGTTGTCTTGGAGTCGTCTGGAAGCCGAGCGGATAGCCGGAGAGAACATTCGGGGGGGTGGACGACGCGTGCTACGCAGGGGGGGGGTCGGCCGTCGTAGAGCACATGTGAACACCTGACCAGAACAGACGAGCAGTGTAACACGCCCACTTCGTGCAGGCAAGGTGGCGGATGAGCCATGCCACATTGTGTGCGCCCAAGTTGTCTACGCGCGTCCTGGAGGAACGCAGTCTTCCCTGTGGATATTTGGTGGATACTGGTGTCCACTGACGAGCATCTTTACCATTAATAGCAGCATCTTTTTTTAACAAAATGTTGGAGCAGGTGCGTCGCATCATGTTGCCGCAATGAATTTCACTTACTGGTCAGCAATTTGTGGACATCGCTCAACGGAGGGTAATTGATGGAGTTTCGATCCATTTCAGCTCTAACGTTTGCCGCCGACCCAACGACTTTCCAAGCGATTGGAGTGAGAATGGGGGCAAGACTTGTGTTTGCGGGGCAGCTAGATGAGCCCGTTGTAATTTCACACAGCTAGTGTAGAACCGATGGCCTTTGTATGGTTATCGAATGGGCTCCTGCCCATGCCGCCAACCCTGGTTGGACAGTTGGAAAGTGTAGGCAACGCATCGAAGTATTGCGCAACGCATCTGTTGCCCTAGAGATTGGCAAATGGATCCCACCTGTTGATCGCAGTATCTTCTTGCCAAATTCGCCGACCCAACGGGCCAGAGGCGTGCTAAGATCTCCGGTAACTGCTTTACAGTATTTCTACTTCGCGCGCGGGGGGCGGCCCCTGGGGGTACCAGGAGGAAAAGTACCCCGGCAGGGTCGGATCAGAGATGGTTTTCCGTTTGGGCGCCGCTCTCGAGACCCTCCAGAGAGCCCCAAGAAGGGTCAACAGGTCCCCGAGATGATACAAGAGGGCTCGAAGATGCCACAAGATCGCTGCAAGACGCCCAAGATGGCCCCCAGACGCCCCAAGAGGCCTCCAATTCAAGAGCACTCTCAAGAGGGCCCCAAGATGCAAAATTCACTGCTTTTCCTTAGGTTTTGGACAGATTTTGGTGTTTCCACGTTTTCGGCTTCCCGACGCCCCAAGACGGCCCAAGAGGCCCCCAAGATCGCCCCAAGAGGGCCCAAGAGGCCCCCAAGAGGGCCCCAAGAGGGCCCCAAGACGGCCCAAGAGGCCTCCAAGACGGCCCAGGAGGGCCCCTAGAGCGCCCCAAGAGCGGCCCCAGAGGGGGAGCACTAAACAACATTTCGAGCCCTCGGTCCTGAGGGGCCCCCAGGAAGCCCCGAGAGGCCGCCCCAAGAGCGGCCCCAGAGGGGGAGCACTAAACAACATTTCGAGCCCTCGGTCCTGAGAGGCCCCCAGGAAGCCAGAAGAGGCCGCCCCAAGAGCGGCCCCAGAGGGGGAGCACTGAACAACATTTCGAGCCCTCGGTCCTGAGAGGCCCCCAGGAAGCCCCGAGAGGCCCCTTAGAGGCCCCAAAAGGTCCCCAAGAGCCCTCAAGAGGCCCCCAAGACGCCCCCAAGAGGCCCCCGAGCGGCCCCAGGAGGCCCCCCCCAATGCCCCCGCGAGCAGCCTTCGAAAGAAACATCTTGTCCACAACCAAGTTCGGACCCAACATGCCTCCCATGGCACAACACAGGCTGGCGGAATGAGCGAAGCGATTCAATAAAAAGGATGAGCACATGAAGGGGGAGGGTTCCCTCGCAGCAAAGGCGTTTCAGTCGTTTCAGTCCGAGGTGGGATAGTTCAGTCGCGGGCGCATATCACACCCGAAAGTTGGAAAGGTGACGGGCGGTTGCATTGCTTGGGCAGGAAGAGGTCGACACGTGAGATGCATATGTGTTTCCCAACCATCCTGTGGTGTTGGGTCCTCGTTTTGAAGAGACAGCGCCCCGCGTTCACTCCTCCTCCCGCTGCCCCCTCCCTCCTGCCATCATCATCAGCATCATCATCATCATCATCATCATCATCATCACCATCATGACGATCATAGGGAGCTCCAGCGAAGGCCCCAGTGGCTGCGCTCCCATGCGCCCACCGCACAGATTTCGGCACACCCCTCACACGTTTCGTGGCCCCATAGGGAGCTCCACCGAAGGCCCCAGTGGCTGCGCTCCCATGCGCCCACCGCACCCATTTCGGCACACCCCTCACACGTTTCGTGGCCCCATAGGGAGCTCCAGCGAAGGCCCCAGTGGCTGCGCTCCCATGCGCCCACCGCACCCATTTCGGCACACCCCTCACACGTTTCGTGGCCCCATAGGGAGCTCCAGCGAAGGCCCCAGTGGCTGCGCTCCCATGCGCCCACCGCACCCATTTCGGCACACCCCTCACACGTTTCGTGGCCCCATAGGGAGCTCCACCGAAGGCCCCAGTGGCTGCGCTCCCATGCGCCCACCGCACCCATTTCGGCACACCCCTCACACGTTTCGTGGCCCCATAGGGAGCTCCAGCGAAGGCCCCAGTGGCTGCGCTCCCATGCGCCCACCGCACCCATTTCGGCACACCCCTCACACGTTTCGTGGCCCCATAGGGAGCTCCAGCGAAGGCCCCAGTGGCTGCGCTCCCATGCGCCCACCGCGCCCATTTCGGCACACCCCTCACACGTTTCGTGGCCCCATAGGGAGCTCCAGCGAAGGCCCCAGTGGCTGCATGTGCGCATCCATCACACGGCACACCCCTCACACGTTTCGTGGCCCCATAGGGAGCTCCACCGAAGGCCCCAGTGGCTGCGCTCCCATGCGCCCACCGCACCCATTTCGGCACACCCCTCACACGTTTCGTGGCCCCATAGGGAGCTCCAGCGAAGGCCCCAGTGGCTGCGCTCCCATGCGCCCACCGCACCCATTTCGGCACACCCCTCACACGTTTCGTGGCCCCATAGGGAGCTCCAGCGAAGGCCCCAGTGGCTGCGCTCCCATGCGCCCACCGCACCCATTTCGGCACACCCCTCACACGTTTCGTGGCCCCATAGGGAGCTCCAGCGAAGGCCCCAGTGGCTGCGCTCCCATGCGCCCACCGCACCCATTTCGGCACACCCCTCACACGTTTCGTGGCCCCATAGGGAGCTCCAGCGAAGGCCCCAGTGGCTGCGCTCCCATGCGCCCACCGCACAGATTTCGGCACACCCCTCACACGTTTCGTGTTGGCTGCGCTGCGCCCGCCGCACAGATTTCGGCACACCCCTCATACGGTTCGTGGCCCCATAGGGAGCGCCATCGAAGAAGATACTCACAATTGCGGTACTCGCAACTGCATCTGGTTGGGTCCTTCGCCAGGATAATTTTGGAAGGGTTGGTATGGGTCGGGTGACGTAGGGCGAGTTTGGTGAGGATGAGGCATTGGCGGCCGCAGTTCGCAGAGCGGGGATGATATCCTTGGTTTGCGCAGATCGCATGTTATGGAAGGCGGTATTCTAGTTTTTGTGAGTCCAGCAAGAGCATCGAAGGTGCGACGCCAAGCATATGTGAGGCCACCTGTGTTGATCAGTAAACTTGTAATATGTTAAGAAGCGTGTACGGTACAAGACGCATGCACAAGATTTTTGTTGCGCAACTAAGCGGTTACTAGGGATCGACGTAATTCGACGTTCGTGGGATGAGAAAGTAGACCAGGGCCCTCCACAATCAACAAGCTGCATAGAGAGGAGGAGCATTCGGGAATGCACGCCGAGGGGGTTGACGCACCTCTGTCGGGGACGGGCCCAACACTGATTGTCCCCGAGTTGGGCCCCACACGAATTGCACCGTCGAAGCAATCTCACCACGTCGGGGATCGGGGTTGCTCAAGCCTCTGGCTGAAGCTTTCCGCAGCCTCTCGAATTTGAAATACGGTATGTGATCCCAGGGATTTGCCCTCTCAGATCCTGGAACTTAGGAGCGAATGCGGTCGGACCTGAGCGCTATGCAGCAGCATGCGTGTGGGTTAGTCCGTGCACAACAGAGAACCACAACCAGTACTGAGTGGATTTTTGGTGGAGGGCCCGTCGGGGAAGACGCCACCGACCTTGTTATGAATTTGTTGGCAGTGTTTATGCTGGATTTGTCCGTTCTTGGACGCCCATATCGACCAGAACCACTGCTAAGCTGGTTTCGGTGCTCTGACTATTCGTTGGCATGCTCAAGACCCCCCAAGGGCGTGTCCTCGATGCAGTTGTGGTGCCTTGCTGCCCCAGCAGATTTGAAGCGGTTCCCAGGATTTGGAGTCGCATACGCGCGAGCTCGTGCAGCTGTGATCGCACCCCTCGGCGGCGGCGGGGGTGGAGGAGAGCAGGGTGCAGGTTCGAGGTCTGACGTTGCGCAACGCATCCTGCCATCTTTTTAGGCCTCCCTGGACCTTTTCGGATGCAACTCCTGGGAGGTCAAAGTCTGATTTTGCCCTGATCCGAGGTCCGGCTGAATCCCCCTTCATCCCGCTGAATCCGGCTTGATCCCGCTTGATGCCGCCGAATCCGGCTCGGTCTTGCTTAATCCGAGGCCCACTCCGGCGCAACAGCCCCGCAATGGAGCTTGATCCTCCTTACTCCTTCGGCACCCCAAGGAGGGGGAAGCGAGGGAGGAGGAAGAGGAGGAGGAGGAGGAGGAGGAGGAGGAGGAGGTCAGTTGTCGACTACACGTAGGAGTGACCCTTCGCCGGAGTGACCCTTGGTGCGGGCCCATGGGGTCCCCGATCCCCGAACGCGAGGCGGCAGTGGCGTCTTGCACGCTCGTGTTTTGCCCCCCCGCGGCCCCCCAAAAGCCGTGCACCAGAGGTCACTCTTACCCAGGGTCACTCTTACGCGTAGCCGAAGTTGCTTCCTCAGATCTTCTCGCCGCCACGGAGGGGGAAGCGAGGGAGGAGGAGGAGGAGGAGGAGGAGGAGGAGGAGGAGGAGGAGTGAGGAGTCAGGAGGGAGGGAGGAGAGGAGTGAGGAGGAGGAGTGAGGAGTCAGAGGGAGGAGGAGGAGGAGGAGGAGGAGGAGGAGGAGGAGGAGGAGGAGGAGGTCAGCTGCCTCCTCAGAGCTTCTCGTCGCCACGGCCGGGCCCGCCTCGCGGCCCCGGTCGGAGGCGGCGCTCCGAGGCGGCGCTCCGCGGGCCGGCCCCGACCGCGGGAAGCCCGCCGGCCTCCGGCGCACAGCGCTGCGGGCAGGCCGCCGGAGGCCCGCTCGGCTGTTGGGGCCACGACGCCGTCGAGCACTGCAAGACGACGACGACGACGAGGACGACGAGGACGAGGAGGAGGACGAGGACGACGAGGACGAGGAGGAGGACGACGACGACGACGGCTAGGACGAGGGCGGCGAGGACGAACACGACGACGAAGACGAACACGACGACGACGACGACGACGACGACGACGACTAGGACGACGAGGACGACGACGAGGACGAGGACGAACACGACGACGACGACGACGACGAGGACGACGAGGACGAGGAGGAGGACGAGGACGACGACGACGCCGAGGGCCACCCTTGGCGGCTGCGGCTGCGCGGGCGCGACATCGCGGGCGTCGGGCGGCTTGTCGTCGTGGTCCTGGTGGGAGGTCAGAGGAGGACAAACTACCGATACCTCTACTGTTGCGTCGTTCTCGCACTTTTTTGGGGCCTCCCGGGAGGCCCTCGTCGCCAGAGCCTGGCCAGAACGCGCCACAGGAGAGGTCTTGAGAGTAGCGGATCGCCACAGCTTGGTCTCCACAGGAGGCTCCCACGTCAAGAACAGAGTTTGGCGCGAGAATCGAGGGAAGTTTTCCCATCGCGTGCGCTCGCATACCGCCGCGCTCACAGTTGCCCACAGCCTTTTCTCGTCTTGGGCTGTTATGTTCCAACCCACTTTAGCCTTGACCACCAGAAAGAATTTCGAGCACCGAGAAAGTACCGACACTAGGGTTTTCACATGTCGGGCTTGGGAGGCGATGCTCTTTCGATGTTGTCTCGATACTTTTCTGGGTGCTCGAAATCATTTCGGGGACGTGGTCCTTATAATCAGAGCATGAATTACCTACCCCGCTTTCGCTTCCAGGCAAAACCAAGTCATACCAGCGCTTCCTCGTCAAGCGGCCTGACCAGTACAGGCCGTAGTTTGGCATCGCTTGGTATCTCTTGGAAGCGAGGGTGGTCATAAGCGAGGTAGGCTGTTTGCCCCTTAATAGAAGTACGACGGGAGCAACAGAAGCCTCGGAGCCCCCAGCGTCGTGAGCAGCCGCGGCCAGCGCACTGGACCCCGGCCTCTCACGCAGCACGCCTCGCTCGGGGCCGAGAGCCGCGAGAGGGCCCCATAGGGGCCCCACGCCGCGAGGCAGAAGAAGACCCGGCGCGAGCGGCTGCGGCGCCCGGCTCTCTCGGGGTTGTGCCCGACTTCTCCGAAGACGCGCTCTGATGGTGTGTTGGCTAACGGCGATATGCTCTGCACGAACGAAATGGGTGCGGAAAGAATGGGCACAATGCCAAACAGCAGTTCCTGTTCATTTTGAACAGGACTTGCTGTCCGCGCCGCCGCGGCCTGCGTCCATTCGAGACAGAAGGCCGCCTGCCCAACAGCGGCCGCTGTCGGTTTGGAACAACATTTGTTGTTGGGCATTGTACCCATTCTTTCCGTACCCATTTCGGGCGTCCAAATCGGGGTTGTGCCCGACTTCTCCGTAGACGCGTTTTGATGGTGTGTTGGCTAACGGCGATATGCGGGAACACCAATCGTAGGAAGGCGCGCTAGACGCGCCGAAAGTAGACGCGCTAAGGCGATGTAGGAGCACCAGTTGTGGGGAGGCGTGGTCCGTGGCCGAACCACTTGTAGGAGCGCGTGCTGCGTGTGTTCCCACGCCTCGACGTGTCGTCGTCGTTCGATGCCTTCGCATCCTTGAAAAAATGAAGGAAGAGGCGGTGTGTGTTCGCGATCTCCTGCAGGATGTTCTGCGTGTGCTCGGTGCCACGAAAACCAGACTCCCAGCCGCACCGTTCACCAAAGCACGCCGTTGGCGCGGGCTTGGGCCCTGGGGGGTGCTCTGCCCCGGCAGGCAGAGGCTCCTCGCTGCCTCGCCCTGCCGCTCCCCTCGCCCTGCCGCCGGGCAGCGGTGTGCGCCCCGCGGTGGAGGAAGTCCGCGGAGCTCGCCGACACGAACGACAAGGTTGCCCAGGCCGCCCGCCTGGGATGCGAGCGAGCCGAGGGAGAGGGCGAGGGAGGTGGACCCATACTCCAGGTCTCTTGGATGGGGTCGGAGTAGATGGGGTCGGAGTAGGTGGCCGCCCGCCTGGGATGCGAGCGAGCCGAGGGAGAGAGGGCGAGGGTGGAGGACCCATACTCCAGGCTTCAGTCGGGCCTGTACCTCGACAGGAGGAAGATCCAGGCATAGTCAAAGCACAGGCCGGGGACGATCGTTCAGCATTTGCTGATCATTCTTGAACTCTGTGTGGGGTACTTCTTATTCCTCCTCCGAAATCCGCCTCTAGGGGCACGTGGCCGACCCAACCCTAGGCCTCCTGGATGGGGTCGGCGCAGACGGGGTCTGAAGATCGCGCCGCATCGCCCATGCATCGCCGACGCCAGCGACGCGGGGCGCGATCCGCCGACACCATCTACTGCGACCCCGTCCAGGAGGCCTCTGGGAGGGAGGCGTAAACCCCTCGCTCCGTGGGGAACGGAGACAACACGAGTTGCTTTTCGGCGTCTGGGGAGCCTGTGCTGCCCCCTGCGTTCGGTCGGTTCGGTTCGGTCGATGATTGTGTGCCGTTACCGCGTCGTTGCGCCCTTGCAGGCTGCTTTCGGCCTGTCGATTTCGGTCGGTGTCGGTTTCGCTGTCAGTTCGGCAGGTTTCCGGTTTTGCTGTCGCCGTGCGCGGCCCTGTTCTGAGGAGGAGGAGGAGGACGACGATGACGACATTGCATAAGGATGAGGAGACGAGAAGGATGACTAGCGAAGCGGGGAATGATGGTCTGGACTCAGATGGGGAGGAAGTGGAGGGGACGCGGAGGATCCAATTGGATCCAATTGAGCGCCGCAGGTGTGGCATGAGTCAAGATACGGAGGAGGTGATACGCCCAACAATGAAAGAGTCAGAGTCCAGGGGACACGGAGGAGGATCAGGAGGAGGAGGCGGAGGAGGTTGAAGGGGCGGAGCAGGAGAAAGAGCAGGAGGAGGAGGAGGAAGATGAGGTTCCCAGAGATATCGAGCTGGTGTCCCTGGAAGCTCCAGATGTGCCCGCAGCAGCCTCCGGGGGCAGTTGGTGTTACAGGAAGGGCAACAACAAAAAAAAGGGTACAGTCAAGTCGCTGAAATAAGAAGCAGTTTGGGCTCGGAAGGATCTCGAGGTTCCTCAGAGGCCTTTCCATGGCTGCCGCCTCTCTTGCCCTCCTCGTGCACGCAGGCTTCGTCATTTAGCGGGCCTTGTGTCAACGGCCCGACGCTGCAAAGTCAAACAGCGTTGGCATCTTGTATATGGCTCCGCCGCTGTGCCTCCTGCCGCCAGGTCAGGCCAGAGGGCACTTCTGCCGCCTGCGACGGCCCCGTGGGCTGGCGGGCGCCAGTGTGCCGAGTGAGTGAGTGCGGGCGGCCGAGCAGCGAGCTCCGCGCAGAATCCCTTCGCGGGCGGGTGGCCGCCCAGGCCCGGGTCCCGACGGGGAGGGGTCGGGCCTGGGCAGCCTACCCGCATCTTCGGAGGGCGGCCGCATTCCCGAGGCTTCCCGAAGGGTCCCTCTGCACGCGCCCCGCGCGCGCCGAGCTCTCCGCCGACTCCGAGACGGGGAACGCCGAGCTCATCATGGAGGCTCTTGAAGACCGGCCCCCGACATCCTGGCATCGATACCTCTGGGCAAACAGATCATCCTTCTTGGACGCCGACCTTCAATACCTCTGCGGGATTGTTCCCGCCGCCGCAGGGTGATTTAGCTTCGTTTTCGGGGTCTCCAAAGCTCAAGAATAATCTGGACTCTCGTGCAACACGCCGTCGCGGACGCCACCCGGAGCCGGCGATCGCGCGCGGCGGATGCGCCGGGTGCTTGACGTTGCCCTTCCAGGATGTTCTGGAATCAAAGCCTGACCCCGAAAACTAAACCGCCCTTTGGTCAGTGTGTGGTTGGACGTGTTCGACGAATGTCAGCGGCGAGGACTGAGTCGGCGTTGCTGAGCCGATTGGCCGGCCTGCACCACAGCGGTGTTGCACGCTGGTGTCGCGCAGGCGACTTCTTGCGTCCGTCCACCCGCCGTCATTCCCTGGTGGCCGGGGGCCTGGTCAAACGGGGTGCGGGCTTTGAACGACAGTTGCACGCGGCAGCCGTGCGTCATGGCAAATGACACATGGTTGTTGGTAGTGTCAGCTAATACCACCTTGGTGAGATGTCTGAATGCGCTCGGGACCCGTCCTGAACTCGGCGCGCAGGCTGGCTTGCAGGCCCTTCCTGCTCGAACCCTGGCAGTTGGAACGTATTGGCAACATGGTAAAACATGCCGCGCAACGATGTGGCGCGGGCCCGTCCAACAGCCCCCACTAGTGGACTAGATGGCAAGCCTGCTTTTTGCGCTCGAGGACAGCGCCGCTCGCTGCGGTGCTGATTCCGTTGGCTCGGTGCCAAAGACACCCAGCCACCAACACTTCGCAATTACAAAACGGCCCTGGGCGTTGACTCAACAGCCCTTCCCCTTTTCGATTTCTTCCTTGGGTGCGTTTGCTAAATGGCTTCGCTTGTCGGGGTTCCGACTGGAAAGGGTGGTTTTCCTGCCCTCGATTCTAAACTACAGGAGCGGTGCAAATCAGAGTGAGGGGGCCGAAGCGTCATTCATTGTTCCTTGGCGCGCGGCTGAAGTGGGCTTCCGCGGTGCGGATTGTTGCTGTTGCTGTTGCTGTTGTTGTTGTTGTTGTTGTTGTTGTTGGTGGTGTTGGTGTTGGTGTTGTTGTTGTGGTTGTGGTTGTGGTTATGGTTGTGGTTGTGGTTGTGGTTGTGGTTGTGGCTGTTGTTGTGTTTGTTGTGGTTGTTCTCGTGTATACAGCTTATACACGGAATAGTCGGCGCTTATTACTCCGTATACACGGGGTAATAGGTCCATGTCACTCCGTGTATCCGATACATGGAATAGTAAGCGCCCATTACTCCGCATACACGGAGTCATAGGCGCCTACGATTCCGTGCACCGGGAACACGGAGCAATCGAGCTCTATCATTCCGTGTATACCGGCGCCAGTGGGCGTCGCCAGTTTGTTTTTGTTTTTGTTGTTGTTGTTGTTGCTGCTGCTGTTCCCCACAGTTTACGAACCGCGCTCCCGCCTGAGACTTCCCCGCAATTTTTACTCAGGCGCCGCGGTCTTGGCATTCAGGAATCATGCGTTCGCTGGGGACTTCCTCACATTTTCTTAGGGATCGCTCTCTCGCTGGAAGCTTTCTGGCTAATCACGCATAACTCACGAAGAAATATATAACCACCAAAAGTGGTATGATCGCAGACGAAGAGGGCGGGTATCGAGTGTTCGGGAAATGCACGCTGAATGACACTCGCGCAGATAAGAGCGAACAATCTTAAAATGATTGTTGTTGTTGATGTTGTTGTTGCTGTTGTCCCGCCCGCGACCCGCCCGCGATCCGCCCGCAACCCGCCCGCGACCAACCCGCGACCCACCCGCGACCCAATCCGCTTCCCACCCGCGACCCACCCGCGACCCACCCGCGACCCGCCCCGCGACCCGCCCGCGACCCGCCTGCGACCCACCGCGCGACCCACCGCGCGACTCGTCCGCGACCCACCCGCGATCCACCCGACCCACCCGCGACCCGCCCGCGACCCACCCGCGACCCGCCCGCGACCCACCCGCGCGACCCACCCGCGACCCACCCCGCGAACCACCAGCAAATCGCCCGCGAGCCACCCGCGAACCACCCCTTCACTCATACCCGCAACTGCGGGGTGCTTATATTCTGCCTGAGCTCCTGGAGAGCTGCGGGATCAAAGCTCGGACAGCATGCGACGAGCGTCTCTGCGGCTGCGATGCTGGCGGCCTGAACGCCAGCAGCCAGTTTCGCCTTGCCTAAAAGGTGAGGGATGTCTTGTTTGCTATTGGCCTTCTGGGCTTCTTTCGACAAATGCCTGCCCTCAACAAGTACTTGCGGGCGAGCCTTTTCGCGAGTGGTCGCCCCGGCTGAATTCGCCCTGCCGGTCCATGTCGCGGTGGGCACCGTGTGAGTGCACGGCGCAAATTCACGTGCAGTCCTGGGCCAGCACCCGCGTGCGTTTGCTCGTTCTGTCACTGCGGCTTGAGAATCAAATGCCCGCCATCAGGAGCAAACGCAAGTTTGTGCAGACCAGCGTTCTTGAGCTTGCCATTGAGACGCTGAACGAGGGTCTTGGCATGCTGCTCCAGCGCGCCTTTGCATTCAACTCGGGCTATGGCTTGCTTTGCGAGGGCCACCCAGAGCGTGTGGAAGCCCATGCGCTCGCTAGCCCGAGGGTCTGCGGAGGGCCCCCTTATGAATTGAACGGCGCCGCCGCCCAAACCGCCCTATTCAGTTCTGGCGTACCTGCTCTGGTGCATGTCCCAGCCGCGCCCGCGATGTCCCCTCATCCACGCGCCGTGCCAGGGCGTCCATCGCGCCTCCGAAATTGAACCACATGGACCCCCAGAGGCGACGGGAAGCTGTCGAGTTGGTCACCTGGAGGCTCGACGACTCCGTGGTTGATGAGATCGCTGTTCTCAAGCGCGTCCAGCGCGAGGGCCAGGATGCGGTCGGGCAAATGTCCTGTCCTGAGGGCAGCGACTTCAGAGCGTCGGCAGCAATGCAACTGGTAGTGCAGGCTGTCACCGACGCCTCCGCAGCAGACGCAAACGTTGGACACGTGATAGCCGAGTTCATCGCCGCGGCAGGTGTGACGCCCCACTTTTTTGTTAACACCCTTGCTACGTGAGGTCGCCGAGCAGGACGGGGGAGTTGTCCGTCAGCTTGACGGTCGTGCCGAAATTGCCCATGAGAGTGAACGCTGAAGCGAGCGAGTAGCCAATGCGATGCACAGAGTGAGCAGCGGTACTCGGAGGCCCTCCGGCACTATTGGTAGCGCGCGTTCCCTGCGGGCTGCACCTTGCCGCATACATCCTTGAGCACGAGGGCTCCCGGGGGGCCAGGCGCCTGATGCTGCCAGAGTGGGGTTCCGACCATCCGGGGCCCAAGGGAGCCCTGGCCCCAGAGACCCTCGGCCGGCCGCGCAGTCCGCGACCGCAAAAAGCCGAGCTCCAGGATCTCCTAGGCCGAGGCGGGCACGGCACACGGTGAGCGGCCTCCACGTTCATGGGCGCATGCAGGGGCTGATGAATTGGGGCCCAAGAGCACTTGCTGGGAGGGGCCCCGCGAAGACGATCTTCCTGCACTCCTGCCCAGCAGTCCGTCGACGTCAGGCGTCGATGCGCGCGGCCCATCTCTCGGGCCGCGCGCAGCCGGACTTTCCGCTTGGAGGCCGCTCTGTGGGAGGCCGCTCTGTGGCAACCGAAAGATTTCACGTCCGAGGCCGGTGCCAATTGCCTGGGGCGCGCCGCCTGTCTCACCCCCAGTGCTTCCGCCAGGAGTTTGGCCAAGCCGACGGACGACGCAACGACGAATCCCGCGCTGATTGCCGCGCGTACCTCCTTCCTCTCCAGAGGGCGGGCAGGCTCCTCGGCGGCAAGAGCAGTGAGGCGCAGCGCAGGCACCGTGGCGCCCTCACATTTTGGGGGCGGGTCGCCCAGGTGCAAGCCGACATGGCGGGTTGCGTCCGAGGAGGCGAAGCTTCAGGAGGGAAAAAGCACACATACACAATGAATCGTCGATCCCCAGGAAAATATGGGAAAATATGGGAAGTGGGGGGGAAGACAACAACCCAGCACATATGGGAAGATATAGGGAATCCTGTTAGTTGTGTGTATTTATTTGTGTGTCCCAGGGCCCCTTCAGAAGCAAGCGAAAGCCTGGCAACAGCATGCACGATGCAATCGGCGGCAGCCTTCCTCTCCAAGCGATATGCTTCCGGGAACCATGGAGCCGGAGAGGTGAACGGCAGGCGGCGTCTCCGAGAAGCCGAGCTTGAGCGCACGGCCTCTGAGCGCGTCTCGCTTAAGGCGTTCGAGGACAGCCTCCATGTCCTGGAACCCCCCGCTGAGTCATCATCCCAAGAAACGGCGCAGTCATTCTAACAGTTTGCTTCCATGCTTCGCCCACGAGCGATCGTCCCACACCCCGTGGAAACCAGGCGTGGTCGTGCCCGGCGGTCCAAGTCCGGTCGAGAGGCCATCTCAGGTTCCCCACGAATCTCCACATTTTTGGGGGAGGTGGCCTGCGGTGCGGTATCAGCCAGGCACTTTCCGAAGAAGGGCCGTTCGGACCCACTGCGGATGAGGGTGCCAGGAGGGTGCTAGGATGTCCAGGGTGTTCTGGATGGGTGCCAGCAACTGCGTCACTTGCCATCAACAACAACCGTGCCAGGTTTCAACTTGTCACCTTTGTGGCAAAATTGGAGGAGGAGGAGGAGGACGACGACGACAAGCAGGATGGTGCGGTCGAGCGGGTGAGGCCAGAGCATTGGGAAACCCCGGCCGCAACGTCGGAGGTTGCCAGAGGTGACCCTTGCCCGATGTACCCCAAGGATTTCGCGCAACTTTTTTCGGAGTCCCTTGGGCCACCTGGGCCTCGTGAGGGTCGTTCTGCCGGCCACAAGGGAAACCCTGGAAAAGCTGGTGTCTCTCGGTGAGCCAGGGGCGGCAAGTAGGGGGGTGATGACTAGGGGGGGGTGGATATCATGGCGGGGGCCAGGATATTTCCCCAGGTTTCATGGCGCCTCTTCTTATTTCATTACGTCCCCGGCCCCCGCTGGGCCGCGCACGTGCCGCCGGTCACGATCTGCACCCCCCCCTCCTGGACACCCCCCTCCTTGGCCGCTCCCGAGTGAGATCTGGGCGTCGCATTTGTTCCGCACCCGGCGTGTTCGCCCAGGTTCGGGCCCCCGGGGCCTCGCGCGTGGATCTGGACCGAGACATGCCCCAGGAGGTTCCAGGAGGAAAAAACCCACAGGCACAAGTAATCGTCGATCCACAGAAAATATGGGAAAATATGGGAAGTGGGGGGAAGACAAGAATCCAAAACATATGGGAAAATATGGGGAATCCGGTTATTTGTGTGTATTTATTTGTGTGTCCCAGGGCCCCTTCAACGTTGGGGTCTCTGGGTTCTGGTCGCGGTTTCCACTGTGCTGCAATTCTTCTGCGACGTCTGGGCCCCAGGGCCCTGGTCCAGGGGCACCCCTCGGGCGGAGCTAGGACGAGAATAGATCCCTTCCAGAGCGTTCCCGAACGCCTTGAGAATGTTCCGGGACGCTCTGAGAGGATCTCGGCGCCCGAGACTTCCTCCAGAGCCGTCCGAATTAAATTAGAGAGATTCTCGGGCTTACGCCGCACCGTCGACCCCTTGGGGGGCTCCTGGTAGGTCTCTCGGGGGCCTCCTTGCAGCACTTCTGATGCCTTTTAGGGACCGTTTTGGAGCCTCGAGGGGCCTTTTTTGGGCCTCTGGTGGGCCTCTTGGAGCCTCTTAGGGGCTTCTTGGGGGCCTCTTGGGGCCCCCTGGAGACTTCTCGGGGCCGAGGGCTCGAAATTCCCGTTCGGGTCCCCCGCGTGGGCCCCGTCCTGGAGCCGTCTTGGGGGCCGTCTTTGGGCCTTCTTGGGCCGTCTTGGAGCCTTCTTGGGGGCTTCCTGGGCCGTCTTGGGGCGATTTTGGAGGCCTCTTGGGCCGCGTCTTGCACGTTGTAAAAGCCCAAAAGACGAATGTGCTGAAATCATACATTTCCTTCAGAGAATGGGACGACTTTTGCTTCGGGCCCTCTTGTGACGCCTCTTGGGGGCCTTTTAGGGCGTCTCGGGGGCCTCTTAGGCCGTCTGGGGGCCTTCTTGGGCGTTTTGGAACGATCCTTCGGCGACTCGGAAACCACCTTGTGGGCCTTTTGGGGCCCTCATGGCCCGTCGTGATGCCCGTGGCGCGTTCACCCGGGGCCGGCCGGACCCCCCCCCCCTTCCCTCCAGACCGACCGAATCGGGCCCCGGGGGAGGGGTTTGGGGATTTGGGGAGGTGAAGCATCTCACACACCGATGGCCCCAAGGGGTCGGCGGATGTTCGGTTCATCCTTACCCGAGTTTGGCCTCGTCCTGGCTCTGTCGCAGCCTTGGGCCAGGGGCACCCCTGTCGGGCCAGACGAAGGGTCAGATAGGGAAGGGGGGGGCCCCACGACAGCTGCTGCATGCAGCTGGTTTCGGCCCCGCCGCTGCGCCCACGCCTCGATGCACGGGAGCCTCCTGACGCCATGCAGCGCCAGGAAAGCCAGCTGCGTGAGCTGATGATCTGCCCTGCCCGTCGGTCGTTAGAAGTAGGTATTTCTGGCTTCCTAGTTGCCCAATCTACTTGGGGCGACTTCCTACTTGAAGGATCCTACCTGTTTCCTGCTTCCTTCACTGGGACGCCTAATTTGCTTCCAAAGCCTTCCTGCTTCATGGTTCCACTTAGTTCTTCCGATCTCTTCCGACCAATGGGTGCCCTTTGCTGCCCTCCTCGGGAAACCAGCAGGTACGGATACCGCTGCTCCCCAGACATCTCCCGGGGTGTTTTCCGACCACAATCTCGAGGCGAACCCAGCGGTGGCGACACGACGGCCGCCCATGAGGTCCACAAGCGGGAAAACGAAACAAGGGTAGCCGCATGGATACCCTCTTCTCCTCTGACCTCTTCTTTCGTCCCCCCCCCGAGGCGGCCTCCTCGGAGAGGGGCCGTTGAACCTTGTTACGCTGCCACGCTTCTAGCGCCTCCCGAGGTGGCGCAGCGGCAGTCGTTACAGCCAAGCCGCATAGCAAGGATGGGCAACTTTCCTAAGGGTACCCTTGCATCCTTGCCTCCTCGGCCCATCCTTGGTCACTTTCGTTGGCCGCGCCCGTTCGAAAAGCTTCGACGTGGCCTCCCAGGGCCCTTGCATCTTTCTCGCCTATCCTTCTGACACGGGCCGACTCTGCGCTGCCGCGCTTCCAGCGCTTCCTGAGGTGGCGCAGCGGCAGTCGTCACCGGACGCCCTCCCTCAGCGCGCTTCTGGCACGGGCAGAGAAGCCCGAGGGGCGGCAGCCCGGGCTGCCAGTGCCTCGCCCGCAGGCAAGCCACAGCCTGCGGTGCAGACGTGGTCTGGCCCCACAGGGGGAGCAGCATAAGAAAACGTTGCAAAACAAATTGTCGCCCCCCCCCGAACGGGATGGCCTCGACGAGGAGGGCACAGTCATTGATTCCACCATGGTTTGGGCCACAGCTCGGTCTCCTAATCCCACCAGCCCTCTAGGCGCAGGTGGTTCAGGGAGTCTCCTCTTCCACACCCCCGTCTTCCCCTTCGGGGAGGGGTTTCCCCTCTCCCCTGCCCCCTCCCCTGGACCCTGAGAGGCTCTCCGAGGCCTTCTTGGAGCCATCTTGGGCCATCTTGGACGCTCCAATGGGTCGCGGCACCGCCCGTCCAGGTCCAGGCAAGGGGGTAACCAGGGGGAGGGGTAAACCCCTCCCCGAAGGGGAAGAAGGGGGTTGGAAGGGAAACCGCCCTAGGTCACCTAATTACGCCCAGGGGGCTGGTGGAATTCTTCCCCCCCCCGACCCTGGCAGCACCCGCGCTCGCCCCGGCTCGGCGCGGCGAGCAGGCCAAGGAGGACGTCGTCAGCACGGGCGAGGCAGTGCTGGCCGCCCTCTCACTCCGCGCGCCGGGGGAGCGCAGCGCCGACGTGGTTAGGGGGCCAGAGGAGGGGGAGGGGGAGGGGGAGGGTAGGAGGAGGAGGAGGAGGAGGAGGAGGAGGAGGAGGAGGAGGAGGAGGAGGAGGAGTTGGAGGAGGAGGAGGAGGAGGAGGAGGAGGAGGAGGAGGAGGAGGAGGAGGAGGAGTTGGAGGAGGAGGAGGAGGAGGAGAAGCACCTCGTCCTCGTCCGCGTCCTCGTCCTTTTCCTTCTCCTCCTCCTCCTCCTCCTTCAACTCCTCCTCGAAGGACCTCCGGAGCCTGGTGCGGCAGGTTCGCGTCGTGTCGGCCGGCAGCGACCGCGCCGCTGGCCTTCAACGTTGAACGCCACACCCAGAATCTCGGTCGATTTTCTGAACTGATATTTCGCGATCGTTCAAAAATGAATGATCCCCGCGGTGTTAGGAACCAGCGCCGGGGTCCACATGGCATGAAACCGTGGTGCCCTCTTAATTCCGTCTTCAGCGTCGACTAGCATCGATTAGCATCTTGGAGTCGATGCGATAGCGCCGATTTAGCGTCGGGTAGCGTCGATTTAGCGTCGATGAGCGTTCAGTTAGCATCGATTCGCGTCGATTCGCAAGAGCCGACAAGATGGTATGGGAGGCTCCCACGAGTTGCCGACGAACCGCGGCGTTCACTGTCAGATCTTTGGGATGGGGCCAGCTGCAGGGCTCTTTTCTCGGGCACCACAGAGATCGGAGGAGGAGTCGCCGTCGGGGGCCCATGGAGGCCCACGGACAGGTGTGCAGTTGAACACCCCGCTGGGGCTCCCGGATCGAGCCAAAGACTTGGCATCGCTCGGACGTGTGCATTTTTCCTTCGGCGAGGACCATCGAGGAGCATCCTTGATCATTTGGCGAAAAATATCACGCACGATACCGAAAAAAACACAGGGAATGGACGTCCGAGCGATGGCGAGAAGAGGATCCCGAGAGACGTCCGAGAGGCCCCCCCCGGAGAGCCCCCACGGAGGGCCCGCGGTGCGACCCGAGCCACCCCCACGGCGTGCGGAGGAGGCCCCACGGGGGGTGCGGCTCCGAGGGATCCCGGGGCTCCCCTGGGGGCTCTTCCGGGGCCCTCCTCCCGGGGCGCCTGCGGCCGCCCTGCAGCACGGCACGCCTTCCCCAGAAGATAGGGGAACCACTGGATGCTCACCCCGGAGGGCGAGCGAACCGACATCTCCTCTCCACCCTGCATGGGGATATTTTTTTTGTTTGTTGTTTTGCCGATCGGCGCGGGCCCTCGCACCCCCCCCTCCCCCCCATGGAGTAGATCTTGGCTGTTTTATGGCGCCTGTTTCGAGCAGGTGGAACCTCCCCCATAATCGACGCCCTGTTGCAAACAGTCGCACTAAACAAAGGTCCAGAGCCAGACACACCCCCCTCCCCCCCATCTTCAGCCCAACGTCGAAGCGCCGAATAAGAAAACGCTCACATGGCCGATGGGCACACCAAGCTCCCTGGAAGGGTGACTCTGAGAGGACGCTGTAAGTGGATGAAGTTTTAGGTGGGAGGCTCCAAACGGTTGCGTTGCGGGGTCTCCCTGAAGGAGTTTCAGTTGGACGTGTCTGGACCCTCGGGGGTCTTTTGGGCGGCGGCAGCGGCACGGGAAAGGGTGTTGGCCGTGCTGGCGCTTGCGTGCGCTGTGGTGGGGAGGGGGAGCGAGGAAGCTGTTTGCCACGCTACTTGGGGTGTCATCGCAGGGCATGCGAGCCCCCGGGGGGTCATCGGCAGGACTGTTGGCCATGCTGGCGCTCCTGTGGAGGGACGGCCCACAGAGCGACGGGTGTTTGCCGCACTTTTGATCTCCTTTCCGGTTTTTCGCAACCATCCTGTGGTGTTGGGTCCTCGTTTTGAGGAGAGAGCGCCCCGCGTCACTGCTCCTCCTTCCTCCTTCCCCCCCCTGCTCCCTCCTCCCATTCCTGCCTCTGCCTCTGCCTCACCGTCCACATGCGGACCACCGCCCATTTCGGCACACCCCTCACACGTTTCGTGGCCCCATAGGGGGGCCCCTCCCAAGATTCCAATGGCACTCCCCACATGTGAACCCCCGCCCATTTCAGCACGCCCCTCAAGCACGACGTGGCTCCGTGGGGAGCTCCTCCCAGGGTTCCAGCGGCACCGTCCACATGCGGGCCCCTGCCGATTGCGGCACGCCCCTCACGACCCTACCGTGCGCTCCACCGAAGGTCCCAGAGGCACCGTCTCCAGGCGGTCCCCTGCCGAGCTCGGCACGCCCCTCACACGCTTCACGGCGCCACAGGGCGCCACCGGTGGCCCCCGCGGCACCGTCCACGTGCGGACCCCCGCCCATCTCGGCATGACCCCTGGCAAGTTCGGTGGCCCCACAGGGGGCACGTTCGCTTTCATTGGCACCGTCCGCAGGCGGACCACGGCCCATCTTGGCATACATCTCACACTCTTCGTGGCCTCGTGAGGAGCCCCGCAGCGAGCTCAACCGAAGGTCTCAGCGGCACGGGCCACGTGCGGACTTCCGCCCATCTCGGCACACCTCCCACGCGTTCCCTGGCCCCACAAGGAGCTCCTTCCAGGGTCCCGCCCCTTCCGGCACACACCCGCGCACGCTTCGTGGTCCCATGGGGTGCTCAACCGAAGCCCCTCGCGGCACCCTCCGCATGCGGAGCCCCGCCCCCAAAAAACCCGACACCCGTCCGCTCGAGAACAATCGCAGGAGCGAGCCTCAGAATGCAGTCCGCCTCCTCCCCCTCCTCCGCCGCCTCCTCCGCCGTCTTTTCCTCCTCCTCCTCCTCCACAATTACTCAATATGAAAATACTCTCCCTCTTCCCCTGATGGCGTCCGGGTGATGGCCGCGGACCCTCCGCGTACTGTTTTTTTACACACAGGATGCCCGGGAAATCCCGGGAAACGACTCTCGCTGAGGCGCCGGCGTCATTTTTTCCCAATATGCTGCTCTCGTTGAGGCGCCGGCCTCATTTCTGCTCGCGAATCGTTCCGAATCGTGCTCCCGCTGCAGCGTGGGCCTCATTTTCGGATCGGTGTTTGGCCTTCGTCGTTCAGGATGGCGTTCTCGCCCCAGCGCGGGCCTTTTTCTCGCGCGCCCATCCGCCCGCCACCACCGCGCCGCACCGCCACCACCACCACCACCACCACCACCACCACCACCACCACCACCACCACCACCACCACACAGCACCAGTACCAACACCACCACCACCAGCAGCACCACCACCACCACCAGCACCACCACCACCACCATCACCACCACCACCACCACCCACCACCACCACCACCACCACCACCACCACCACCACCACCCACCACCACCACCACCACCACCACAACCACGCACACACGCACGCACGCACGCACGTGCACCACCACCCACTACGCACGCGCGCGCGGAGCCACAGGTCCGCTACGACACGCGTCCGCGGATAGAGAAAATCAGCGCCATGGTAAGGGATGGGAGGGAGGGGTAGGACGTCAGATATGACGCGAGCGCACCTAGCTTGTCCCTCTCCCCCTCCCCCTCCTCCCCCTCCCCCTCCCCCTCCCCCATCCCCCATCCCCCTCCCCCTCCCCCTCCCCCGCCTCCTCATCCTCCTCCTCCCCGCTTCCGCCGCCTCCGCCTCGGCCTCCGCAGCCTCCGCCTCCGCCGCCGCCTCCGCCTCCGCCGCCAGCACCGTCCGGGGAATGTATCATCATCCGTATTTGGTGTCTGCATGATCTACCTATACGGCCAGCCCTCGGGTGAGCAGGGCGCATGGGCCCTGACCGTACAGGAAAAAGGAACGGACCTCACCAAACGATCTCGCTATCTGAAAAAGCGCGTTCTGTGGACGCTTGGAGGGGGGTCGTGGCTCGGAACTGGACCCCCCCCTTGTTTGAAGAGGGGGGGTTCGAACCCCCCCGTTACTTTTCCTCAGTCCCTCTCTTCGGGCCGGCGCTGGCGTCGGCGGCGGCTGGTGGCGGCGGCGGGGAGCGTCGATGAAGACGACGACTTCCTTTTCTTGGCCGGCGCCAGCGTTTGCGGCGGCTGGCGGCGGCGGCGGGGAGCGTCGACGAGGACGACGGTGACAACGATGACGACGACGACGACGACGACGACGCTCCGCCACCGTGCCTTGGTTTTGAGTCAGAGTCCTAATGGATGCCTCTTGGGGTCTCGTCGGAGGGCTCTCGGGGGCCTCTGAAGGGCATTTGTGAAGCCTCCTGGGCGCCTCTTGGAGGTCTCTTGCGGCCTCTCTGAAGTGGTGGTGGTGGTGGTGCTGGGCTGTGGTGGTGTGGTGGGTGGTGGGTGGTGGTGGTGGCGGTAATGGCTGTGGCTGTGGTGGTGGTGGTGGTGGTGTGGTGGGTTGTGGTGGTGGTGGTGGTGGTGGTGGTGGTGGTGGTGGTGGTGTGGGGTGGTGGTGGCGGTGGTGGTGATTGTGGTGGTGGTAGTGGTGTGGTGGTTTGTGGTGGTGGTGGGTTGTGCTGGTTGTGGGGGTGGTGTAGTGGTTTGAGGTGAAGGTGGTGGTAGTGGTGGTGGCCCTTCGGTGGTGGTGGAGGCGTGGTGGTTTGTGGTGGTGGTGGTGGTGGGCTGTGATGTTGCTGGTGGTGGTGGTGGCGCTAATGGTTGTGGTGCTGGTGGTGGTGGTGCGTGGTGGGTGGTGGTGGTGGTGGTGGTGGTGGTGGTGGTGGTGGTGGTGGTGATGGTGGTGGTGGTGTGGTGGTGGTTTGTGGTGGTCGTGGTGGTGGTGGTTGTGGGTTATCGTGGTGGTGGTGGTGGCGGTGGTTGTGATGATGGTGGTGGTAGTGGTGTGGTGGTCGTGGTGGTTGTGGTGGGTTGTGTTGGATTGTGGTGGTGGTGGTGGCGTTTTTAGTGGTGGTGGTGGTTGTGGTGTGTTTGTTTGTGGTGATGGTTGTGGTTGTGGTGGTGGTGGGTTATGCTGGTTGTGGTGGTGATTGTGGTGGCGGTGGTGGTGGTGGTGTGGTGGTGTGTGGTGGTGGTGGTGGTGGTGGTGGTGAGACCTTCGGGTCTTCCCGCCACCGTGTTTTGGCTTTGGGTCAGGTGGTGGTGGTGGTGGTGGTGGTGGTGGGCTGTGGTGGTGGTGGTGGTTGTGGCAGTGGTGGCGGTGGTGGTGTGGTGGTTGGTGGTGGTGGTGGTGGTTGTCGCGGTGGTGTGTGTGGCGATTTGTGTTCCCCCTCTGCGGCCTCTGGGCCCTCTCTGGTCATCGTCGCTGCGTTTCCGCCGTCGGCGCTGCTGGCCGCCGCCAGCGCAGGCGCCGGCGCCGAGGGCTGGGGGGGGGGGGTTTGGACCCCCCCCCTGGACCCTCTCTGGTCATCGTCGCTGCGTCTGCCGTCGGCACGGCTGGCCGCCGCCAGCGCCGGCGCCGGTGCCAGGAGGTTTAACACCCCCACTGGAAGGAGGGGGGGGGTTGGGGAGGGGGAGGGTTAGGGAGGAGGGGGGTCGCCCTGGTTCTGATCGACGGCGCCGAATGTTGGGTTGGGAGCCCACCCCGGTCCGAAACACTCCGCCGAATGTTCCCAAGGCAAGCGCCCGTGAAACGCGCTCTCTCCGCTATCTATATCACGTGTCACCCCCAGCCACCGCTGGACAACCCAGGGCGGGGGCGGTCTTTTGGCCCGGCGGCGCCCTAGCCAAAGGAGAGTCCATTCCTTCCGCCCGCCCACGCAGCTTCGGCTCGCACGCGCGACACGAACGCGAAACTGAAACCGATTTCCTCGTGGGGGCGCTCCGTTTTACTGCGATTTCACCCCTTCGCCTTCGACGCATAGACCCTTGCACAGAGGGAAGGAGAGAGCGAGAGAGCGACAGACAGAGAGCGTGCGCGTGTGAACGCGAGAGGTCGTGAGAAATAGCGAGATCAGAGAGAGGGACAGGGAGAGGGAGAGAGCGAGTCAGAGAGGGAGAGAGAGAGAGAGGGAGAGAGAGAGAGAGAGAGAACAACACAAACAAAGACAAGGCAAGCGGGGCAGAAAGGGGGAAAAAGAGAGAGAGAGAGAGAGAACACAACAAAAAAACGGAGACGCGGATACAGGCGCTCTCCGCAGACGAGAAGTTCCTCGTCGACCTGGAGGCAGGGCCCCCCCCCGCCCGGAGAGGCAGGGGGAGGAGGGAGCACGCGGGGACCAGGTTTTCCAGCGCGTGTGGCCGTTCATTGCTATGGCCCTGTCGGGAGCGTTCGCGCGGCTGCGCCCGCATCCGCCTCGCCATCTCGCCCGCGGCCGCGGCCTCGGGCAGGTCCCGGGGGGCGGACCCCCGAGGAGGGCCCCGAGGCCCCCCACGGGCGCGACGGAGCCGCGGCACACGGAGCTTCCTCGCTGGGCCACCGGGGGCCCGCTTCGGGCCCCAGTGGCCAGCATTCGTCGTTCTCGTATTCGTCGTTTTGCCGATCGGCGCGGGCCCTCGCACCCCCATCCCCCACCCCGTGGAGCAGGTCTTGGCCGTTGGGGGGCGCCTGTTTCGCGCAGGTGGCGGCTCCCCCCATGGAGCGCACTGCTGCAAGCAGTCGCGTCAAGCAGAGGTCCGGGGCCAGACCGCCCCCCCCCCCCCCTTCCGCCCAATGTCGAAACGCCGAATGAGAAAACGTTCACCAAGAGAACGGCCCATGTGAATAACGGGTCTTGGGTACGACATCGTGAGATCTCTGGGCCCACGGCCCCCTTGCAGGTTTGGTTGCGCGGGGCTCTGCTTAGGAGGACCGTGCTCCAGGGCGTGTTCTCCGCCTGGCAGGTGTCGGTTTGTAGTAACCCAGGAAGTAGCAGACACGCATAGCGAAAAGCGCATGTACATAACACGCTCACAGAGCATAACATCCATACGATACATGGGTGACGTATGCGCACACAGTTGGCAAGCATGCGTCAGATATGTATACCTCATGCCTACGTGGTATGCGTGAAGGACGTGCATCAAGGGCACATGCCCACGCAGCACACTTAGTCACCACACGCATCCCTTACACTTGAGACAGCCGCAAACATAGCTCATGACCGCACATGAGGACACACGAAGTGGCAGACGGCGTGGTAAGGCGCATCAGTAAACAATGCATGTAGAGCACACAGAAACGATGGGCGTCGCAGTCAGGCAGCATATTATGAGACTTTGTGCAAGCATGCCACGACTCATCTAACATGGCAGGTGTCACGAGATCCTGTTGGCCCGAGGATAACCAAGCGCAGCATAGACCGTCTCAGAAGCGACAGCCCCCCCACACACACACGGCAAGGCATATCGATACAACTATTCCAGGGTTGCACAGGCATGACAGGCGTCACGACGTCACGCTGGCACAATATAACCCAGCGTTGCAGCGATCGATTATATAGGTAAGACGCGCGACGGCCTGCTACATTCGTATGCCTGACAGTCAGACAAAAGCCAATCTTGTTTAGCCGTTTCGGCTCGAGCTGATTTGTGTGAAGCTCGAGCTTGCAGCAGCATACTCCTTCGAAACGGCCAGTGCTGTTGCGGGCCAAATTGGCTCTTTGTCTTCGCCCAGCTGGCCACACCAGCGTGGGCACTCCATTTCAGTTGCGCGACACGGCTGCGCTTCCGCCATGTCGAAAGGATGTAAGGGTTCGCCTGGGCATGTCGACGGCGGCGCCAAAGGCAAGCCGTGGGCCCAGGACCGTGCCAACCTCGTACAGTGGCCTCCGCTCGTTCCAGGTCCTCAGCTGCCTGCTCCTCCTTCGGCTGCTGGCAGGGGACGCTGGACATGCGAGGTCTGCGGCTGCAAGCGCAACGCCAGCTACTTCACCTGGTGCAAGCACTGCGGCTCCACGAGGTTGCCGCCCAACTCAGTCTGGCAGGGCGGCTACGGCAAGAGTCTGGCGCAGCCTCCTGGGGACATCAAGGGAGGCAAGGGCCACAGTTTCGGCTACGTCGACCCAGTTGCCAAGGGAGGCAAACCTGCTGGCCAGACCCCTTTGTCGGAGCCCAAGCTGTCCATGGAAGAGTACCAGCAGATGGCCACTTTCTGCGAGAAGCTCGGTGACTTGGAAGGGGCTAAGAGGGCTCGCGTTGCGGCTCAGGCTCTGGCGCCCCGCCCTCAGCATCACGAGCCCCTTCAGGTCCAGCTCTCTCGTGCGCATGGTCACGCTCGCTCGGTCGAGAAGAAGCTGGAGGCGGCCGTCCTCAAGTTCGAGTCGATCGAGGAGCAGTTGGAGGCTCAGAAGTCCCATGTGCTATCCTTGCGTGAGGAGCTGGCGGCCGCCGAGAAGCAGCACAGCGCCCTCTTCCACCGCCTGCACTCGGAATACGTCGACGGGCCGTCCGCTGAGAGGGCCAAGCTCACCATCGACGACATGCTGGACGACACCAAGTTGGAGGCTTGGCTGGACTTGTCTGCAGAGTCGCTCTTCCATATGGGCGAGCTGGAGTTCGAGCTTAGCGAGTCGGACAAGCAGGAGCTGCAGAGCAGGGCGACGCAGCTTCGCGAGGGCATCACCGCCATGGCCGCCAACCTGTTCAAAGAGTCGAAGTCCAAGGTGGAGGCCATCAAGGTGGAACACCAAGCCCACCTGCAGCGCCTCAAAGACGAGAACGAGAAGAAGCGGAAGACCAACGCTGGTGCTGCTGTCGCGGTCCCTGCCGCTTCGGGTCCTGTCGTCGGCCCTGGCAAGGGCAACGCAGCACCTGCTGGAGGCGATGGAGGTGCTGCCCCTGCAGCCAGCGCGTCCGCTGCTGCAGCCGCGGCCAGCGGGCCCGCCGCGGCGGCACCTGGCGCCGCCGCGGCTGCTGCGGACGCTGACGGCGCCGCCTCTGCAGCAGGCCTTCGCCAGCGCGCGGACAGGATCGCCCAGATACAGTCTCAGGCCGCCCCCCCTGGAGGAGCAACGCCCATGGAGTCATGAAGTTCCGCTTCTGATCTGCCAGCTTGCCAGCCTTCAGGGGGGACCCCTGCAGCACTTTCGCAATCTTTCATGTCCTGCCTGGCCGCCAATGTCTGGGCCAGCTGATGTTATAGTCGCTGACTGTCTGCATCTGGCTCGTGTTGATCTTTGGCGCAGGAGGGGCCTCCCACGCTTTCTAAGAAGTCCTGGTGTCCAGACGAAGGATAGATCGGTTCGGTCGCGACGTTCGTCGCTGCTTGCTCGTGCCGATGCGGTCGTGTCGCCGTCCTCGTCGTTACAGCTGGACGCCAGGCCAGGCAAGACGCGCACGCGCGCTGCCTGCGATTTCTCTCGGCCTTCCCTGCTTTACCCAGTTGCTCAGCTCGGTGCAGGCGTAGGCAAGAGTGTCCATTCGGTCACTGTGGTTCAGCTTCCTTTGGCCGATGTGGACGATAGATTCGAGTCCCTTCTCCATGAGCGAGGATTGCACGTCTCTGGTCAGGCTGAGCTTGGATCGGAGCTGGCGAAGGTCAGCCCTCCCTCTCTGGTTCGCCAGCCTGCCCGTCCCCAACCTTTGCCAGGATCGCTTGTTTTAAGGTCTCAGAACGCGGGCGTCGGCACCGACGCCCCACGGCAGCCCGTGCAGTCTGTTTCCTCTCCCAAGCAAGCTCCTGCCAAGGATGGAGGTGCGAGACCTGATCCCAACAGTGTTGAGCTTTGTATCAAGACCATCAACTGCAACTCATGGGGCACCATGCGCGGCCTTTTGGAAAGCCTCTCACACGCCCATATTGTCCTTTGTCAGGAGCACCGCTTGAGAGGGGAAGATGTGCAGGCGGCCAACGCGCGGTGTATCAAGAGGGGCTGGAAGTCCCTCTGGTCCGAGGCTGAGAAGACCGAGGCCGACACCTCGGCGGGGGTCGCCATTTTTGCTAAGGATTGGATAGGACTTCAAGGTATGGAAGGAGGTGAGATTGTTCCAGGCAGGTGTCTTGCTGGCTCCATGCACCTTCCAGGCACCTCCCCCATCGTTGTTGTTTCGTCCTACCTCTACCACACTGAAGAGCTTTCGGATCGCAATCTTGGTATCCTGTCTCGTCTCGGTCTCTTCCTCTCCAGTTGTGATTTGCCATTCGTTGCCGGAGCTGACCACAACTTCGAGCCACCTCTTCTGGAAGATACCGAGTTTGTCAGTAAATTGCGAGGTGTTCTGGTGGTTCCAGCCTCGTGCACGCATTTCCCGTCGGGGAAGCCTTCTGTCTTAGATTATTTTATTTGCTCGGGGGGGCTGGCCAAAGGTGTGAGAGAGTGCTCCGTCGATTTCTCTACGTCCTTGACCCCCCACCGACCTGTCAATTTGATCTTCTTTCCTCAGCTTGCCGTTTTGCAGGCTTTGTCGTTTCGGAAGCCCCCCCCGCTGCCTGTGGAGGCGGTGTTCGGACCTCGGCCCCAAGGTTCCTCCTGGGCCCGTGAGCTGGATCTGGCCAATGCGGCCCTGGACAAGGTTAAAAAACAGGATTTCTGGGGGGCCCACAAGCTCTTGGGTCCGTTGTACCAGGCGTGGGCGGACCGAGCCGAGTCCGACCTCGTGCCGATTCTTGGGGCCGAGCTGCTCAAGAAGGGCTGTCGTGGGTCGGGGCCTCAGTTGGTCTGGCGCTCACTCCTCACTGCCGACGGCCGCAGCAAGTACCCAGAGCACCGAGCTATTCGTTGGCTGGCGGCTCAGTGGCATGCCTTAGTTCTTGCTCGCCGTGCAGGCGACCTCCGTTTGTCGGATAAGCTGGGCCTCTTGCTTTGCCAGCCGCCGTCGCTCATCGCGCAGCACATGGGCTCCAGGACCCAAATTTTTTTTCGTGCTGCTCGCATTGCTGGCGCCTCCGACCAGACGATTGAAGACATTGAGGAGTTTGAGCTTGAGTTAAAAGATGAACTCGAGGCCGCCAACAAGTTCTTCGCCAAGCAGGCCCGTGAGGACTGGTCTGCCTGGCTGCACGTCGGCGTCTCTTCGGGCTCGCGGCGAGTCCATCAGATCACCCGAGATCCCTCCCCGTGGACCCCGACCACCACGCTTAGCGCCAAAGGTTGCACCGTGTCTGACCCCCTCTCTTTGTTGCGGGCTGAAGGTGCTCGCTTTAGTGCTGCGTGGGGCCAGGGTTTGGGGGCCGTGCCTTCGGGGGTTATCCTGGAGCCTCTTCCTCGTCTCAGCGTCGTCGAGATCAGAGCCGCCTCGAAACATTACAAGCCTGGTTCGGCCGTGTCCCTGGACGGGTTCCACTGCCGTCACTTCTCGCTCCTGGGAGATCCAGCGCTGGAGTGTCTCAGCATGATTTTAGCTCTCATTGAAGCCTTGGGTTGCCTGCCCCCCCAGATTTCGGTCGTCCTGCTTGCTCTCCTCTCGAAGCCTGCTGGAGGCTACAGACCGATCGGGGTGTTCTGCTCCTGGTACAGGGTCTGGGGGCGTCTCCGTCGCCCCCTGGCCCTGGCCTGGGAACAGCAACACCCCAGACGGTACTGGGCCGCTGGCAGACATCGAGGGGCGGCCGACGTTGTGTGGAGACAGGCCGTTCGGTCAGAAGCAGGCGTCAAGAGTGGAGATGCCGCCTGCAGTGTCCTATTCGATCTTCGTAAGTTCTACGAGCACATCCCCTTGGCCGCCTTGCAGGAGAGATGTGCTCGGCATGGGTTCCCGCCCGTCATAGCTAGGGTGGCCCTGTTTGCTTACCAGTGTGGGCGCTTTCTCAGTTTGGGAGGCATCGTTGAAGGCCCCTTTTTTGTTTTGAGTGGAGTGGTGGCGGGCTGTAGCTTCGCCACTACCTTCATCCGTGTCCACGGGATGGAGGGATACGACAGGATCACTCGCCAGCCCAGACTTGAGCTCGATGTTTACATCGACGACCTTGGCCTCTCGTGTGTGGGCCCCCCCTCGAATGTCATCGCCTCTGTGGTCGGTTGTGCGCAGCAGTTGAAGGGGGTGGTGGAAGAGGTTTTGGGTTGTAGCTTCGCTCTGGACAAGACCTGTATTGTTGCCTCTTCGCGTGCCGTCGGGGAGCAGGTCTCGTCCCAGTTGGCTGAGCTCTCGACCCAACCCTCATCCTCTGCTGTCAACCTAGGTGTCGACTACACAGCTGGTCGCGCCCTCAGGGTCGGAGGCCGATGTGCCAAGCTGAAGTCTAGGCTAGCGGCCGCCTGTAGGCGCACCAAGCGGCTTCGAAGACAGAATAAGGTGCTCAAGAGGGGCGCCATCATCAAGGTTTTTTCGGCTGGCCCTTTGGCCGGCGCCAGCTACGGGAGTGAGATCACGGGGACCTCCGATCATGACCTCCTCCTCCTTCGCAGGAAGCTTTTCGGATCGGTTCGTCCTCTCTCGAAGCTTCGTTCGCTCACCACCTCGGCCATCCTCGATTCGGACCCTCGTTGGAGAACCGCGTGCTCTCCCATTGTTCGGTGGTCGAAGGAAATCTGGCTGTCTCAGGTGGGAGAGTTCCCCTGGGCGATTGGCCTCCCCGAGCTCAGACGAGCTTGGACGAACATTTTTAGCCAAGAAGCGTGTTCCTGGCGCAGTGTGGCTGGCCCCCTCTCCGCCCTGCGCATGTCTCTCTCTAGGATTGGTTGGGTGATGACGGATTTCATGACCATCAGAGATGACCGTGGCTTCGTCATCCCCCTTGGTCTGTTCTCCACCGCCCTTGTCAAAAAACTGTGCAAAGAGGCTTACTTGCGTATGTTGGAAAGAGACTCTGCGGCCAAGCGAGGGGTTAAGCACAGGCTTTGTTACGACATTGTCAAGGAAGCTCTTGCCAGCAGCAAGTTCAGTGCTCTCGAGAAGGGGAGGATCCGAGCCTTCGCCACCGAAGCTTTCCTCACTAAGGAGCGTGCGCTCCAGCTCGGCTACCAGACGGATGTTGGCTGCCAGTTCTGCGGGGAGCCCGATAGTATTTTCCATAGGCTGTGGAAGTGTCAGGGGGAGAGTATAGTGGGAAAACGCAACGCCTTGGTCAAGGCTGGAGAGATAGAGGCCGCGCTCGAGGCTGAAGGTGGCGACAGGTCTGCTTTGCTCCCGTTTATCTCTGGGGCTTTCGCCCATCCCGCCGACTTCAGCCCGAAGCCCGCGACGGATGCCGATGATGGTCTTATGGTTGTGTGGCATGACACCGATCAGGTCTCCCCTGTCGGCGGCCCCCTAGACAGGCAGCTCTGGGGGTCCCTTTTCATTGACGGCTCGTGCACTCGGCACCCCATCCGTGAACTTAGTCGGGCTGCGTCTTGCGTGGCCATGGTCGACTCTGTTGGTAGGTGTGTTGCCGAATTCAGAGCCCCTGTTTGGGCGCCCTATCCTCAGACCCCGCAGAGTGCTGAGTTTTCGGCCTACACGTGGGCCCACATGCTCGGCATCCCAGGCCACGCATCGGCCCTGTCTGATTGCCTCAACGTTGTTAAGATCGCTGGCCTGCCTAAGGCGGCCCACCTTTCTGGTCAGCGCATGTACTCGGGGGCTTTCCTCCAGTGTTACTCCACTGCGTCCTCCCTCCTCCCCGTTGAGAAAGTTGCTGCTCATAAGGACCGAGATGAGCAAGGCATCTCCAGCGAAGAGAGATGGCGTAGGCAAGGCAACTACTGGGCCGACGTTGGAGCCAAGCATGCTTTAGACATGCATCCTAGCTCGGCCGAAGCCAATGATGTCACGGACAAATTTATCAAGGCGGCCCGCTGCACACTGCGCCTCGCGGCCCGCCTCCTGCCTTTATGGGGCCCCATAGATCTGTCGGGTGTTGAATTGCTCAGTAAGCCTTCGGCTGCCTCAGCGCCCTTGCCACATGTCTGGAGACCCTGGGCGGGAGCGTGGAGGTGTGAAGTTTGTTTACGTGGCACTAGAGCCCTCGTTGAGCCCCCTCCAGGTTCCTGCAGTGGTCGCAGTAAACTAGATGAGGGCCGTCTCTTGGCTCTAGAGCATCGCGTTTTAGCGTTTGACTGCTCCGACAGCAGCGTTCTGTTCATCTGTGTGCGTTGCCACTGTCACTCCTCGGGCCAGAGAGTTCGCGGTTTGTCTGTGAAATGTGTTGGCCGTCCGACCAAGACCACGCGGACGGGATGGAACACGTTGTGCAAACGAGGCCTGCACCCCCAGTTCAGCAAGAGGGAGGTCAGGGTCCACACAGGGAACATCATGAGCCTTTTCAGCTCAGTGGACGGAGTCCTTGGGCCTGACGAGCCTGCCGTGGAGGTGGAGGAGGTCCCCGCCCCCTCGGTTGAGCCTCCCCCTCCCCCGTCCTCGGAGGTGGAGGATGCTCGCAGCAAGCACCAGGCCGTCCTGGCCCAGCGCTTGCTCGAGGTTGCCCGCTCGGGCTCCTCTCGGCCCTTTTCGGGCTAGTCGGCTCTCCTGGCCATCTCTTTCGGCCCAGGTGTCTGCCGCGGCGAGTTTTTCCTCGCCTCTTTACAGGCGTGGGTTTGTCTACCCAGCGGGGGGCGCGGTGCGAGTGGGGACTGCCCGGCGGTGCGCCGTTAGTGACCCTCGCACCGTTGCTCCCCGGCCCCGCGCACGGCGCGGAGAGTTCAACTCTGCCTCTGGCTGGATGGTACAAACAGCCTGCAGGGACTGTGTCGGTTTCGTCCGACAGCAGGCCCGCTGGCCCACATCTGTCCCTCTCCCCCCGCAGTAGAGGGCCAGGCAGAATGTTGCGGTGCAGAGCGTAGAGCTCAAAAAAGCCAATCTTGATTATCATATACGAACAATTTAACGACAGGCATTAGAGGCAGGCAGCACCAGAGCATGAATCGAAGTACTGACGCTACGCACGACGGATTGGACACGCCAGGCGCCACGAAACCACACTTGCTTGTCCGTCACCAAGCTTACTGTCTGTTCAGAAACACTTCATGCAGCCTAATCTGACAACGTGGTACATAGAGGCATTCCAGTACTAATATGACAGGACGGACGCCGACCCGGGGAAGACGCAAGCGTAGGACAGGCGCCACGGCAGCCAAAACCAGAGCGCGATGAACAGCATCACCGAACAATTTTTACATGTGAGCGTTTTTGTTATTCATTGTTTTGCCGATCGGCGCGGGCCCTCGCACCCCCCCCCTCCCCCACCCTCGTGGAGCAGATCTTGGGTTTTTTTGGGCGCCTGTTTCGAGCAGGTGGAGCCTCCCCCTTAATGGACGCACTGTTCCAAACAGTCGCACTAAGCAGAGGTCTGGAGCCAGACCCCCCCCCCTTGCCGCCCAATGTCGAAACGCCGACACAAAAACAAAAACGCTCACCATTACACGACCAAACAGGCATGGTGTGCGTCGCGACGCTTCGCCGGCCCAGGCACAAACAACACAGCAGACATAGCAGGCGCAGCAACGACCGATTTGCAATGGCAGGCTAAATGGCATCCACAGGCGGTCAGACATGGGACGCCAGGGTGACCCAAACATTCGTCGACGAAACTCGCACGACAGGCGTGTCGCTGCCAGGCCCAGGAAATACCACAGGAAGCAACGACCTTTAGAAAGACAGGCGCGACCGTAGACATCTTGAAACATGACAGCCTGTATGACAAGACAAAGTGTTCTGGGAGTCAACATGAGCGCCCTGGTTGGAAGTGGTACCTATTTACTTTCTGGGATCTGGGAGCTGTGTTGTTTTGCAACAACAGATCGCCACAACACATATCACCTCAAAGCAACAACATATACCCAACACAACCGCATCCGTTCACAACACATACCTACACATTTCACCACAACACATGTCGAAAGCCCGATGTATCATCCTCGTTGTCCTCGGTGGTTTCTTCCTTCCGCATTTCCTGCCTCTTCCCTCCTCGTCCGCCTCCCCCTCTAGGAGTCCTGAGGTTTTCAAATAAATTCTCGAGTAATCCCTGAGAAATCCACCAGCTATCCTCATTAGAACTCTTTCAGACATCCTCCAACAATCCTGCAGACATCCCCCAGAAATCCTTGAAGTTCCTTCGAGAAGCCTCTACGGGCCCTTGGGAGTTTCTAAGGAGCTTCGAAGGAGCCTCCGGGGAGCTTCGAAAGAGCTGCTCAGGAGCCTCTAAGGAGCCTCTACGGAGTTGCTAAGGAGCCTGTAAGGAACTCCGAAGGAGCCTCTGAGGAGCTGTTAAGCGCGCGTCTAAGGAGCCTCTCAGGAGCCTCTGAGGAGCTGCTAAGGAGCCTCCAAGGAGCTTCTACTGAGTTTCTGAGGAGCTTCTAAGGAGCCAAAGAGCGTGTAAGGAGCTTCGAAGGAGCTTCGAAGGAGCCTCTAAGGAGCCTCTAAGGAGCTTCTAAGAAACCATTAAGAAACATTGGAACAGCTTGAAAAGCGGTTGAACTTGTCCCAGTTGGTTATAATTTCGCCCATTTTCGGTCCGAACCTCCACCTTCCCACAAAACAAGGTGGGGAGGGGGGGGGGTCCAGACACCCTCCCCTTGGGGGAACATTATTGGGGGGGGGTCCAGGTACCCCCCGCCCCCCCCCAGGAACATGGAAAACTGTTTGTGGGGTCCAGAGCTACCCCTCGCCTACTCAGCATCGACGACGACAGCGACGACGACGAAGACGACAACGAACAGGGAAGACCACAATGACGACGGACGACGCACGACGCACGACTCACGACGACTCCGACGACTACGACGACGACGCCGGCGACGTCGTTGTCGTCGTCGTTGCCAGGATGGGGGGGGCCCTTGGGCCCCTTGAATCCTTTTCCTGGGTGGGGGGTGGGGTGTACGGACCGACCCCCCCCCTCCGAACAGTTCTCCTCGGAGGTTGAGGGGTAGGGGGGGAAAGGCTGGCTTTTGACCGCCCCCCCCCTTCAGGATATCTTGTGAGGGGGGGAGGGGGCGAGGAGGAGGAGGAGGAGCGAGGGAGGGAGGAGCGACGGAGGGAGGAGCGAGGGTGGCGCGAGGGGCCCCCACGTTTCCGACGACCCCTTCTGGGATTCGCTCGGGCCAGCGACGGTGGATCGCGCTCTCTCTCTCTCTCTCTCTCCTTGGCACCGCTGGCAGAGGACCGGGACAGGCGGAGCCAGCAGCATCACACCGCACAACCACGACGGACGAAGACGACGAGGCATGCCAGCGAGCTGGCGAGGCACGGCAGCACCACCACGCTGCGTGTCGTTCGCCACCAGGCAGGCTGAAGATGTTCGGTCGGCAGTTTCGGCCAGCCACCCGGCAAGGTTGATGTTGTTAGCTGGGCGTTTCAGGAGGGACAACAACACACCGACACAATTAATCGTCGATTCCCAGGAAATTATGAAAACAATGGGAAGTGGGGGGGAAGACAGAAACACAGAAGATATTAGAAATATGGGGAATTCTGGGATTGGTGTGCATTTATTTGTGTGTTTGTGGGCCCCTTCAGTGTTCCTATACCGCGGCGCGCCGGCGGGATCGCAATGGCCAGTCCACACGTCCACGCGGCCCAAGGCAGGCGCCAGGAGCCGAGCGACGCCCCCTGGAGCAGGACGAGGGAGAAGAGGAAGGAGAGGAGGGAGCACGAGCCCCCCCTCCCACCAGGGTCCTTGCCGGGTGGGAGGGGCAGGAAAGGTGTGCATGGCTGCGGGAGTACCCGTCTACCGCCATGAGTGTCAGGGAGTGAGGGGGTGTGAGGACGAGGCAGGAGCGGGAAGGGGAAGCCGATCAGGAAGAGGCTCTCCATCTGCCCATGCGCGTTCCTCCGCCGCCGTGTCCTCCCCCTTCTGCCGCTTGTTTTCTGGCACGCGTCAAGTCGGTCGGCGTGATCCCAGGTTGCCGCGAGAGACAATCGCCAGAGGTTCTAGAAGGGATCGCCCGAAGCAAAGTGATCTGGGGGCTTCGATTCGCTCTAGCGGCTTCGAAGGGGCTCAACTGTCACCCGCCAGAGCAGGGATGCAGCTCTTCGGTAGCCTTGCCTGTTCTCCCCACATTGTCGATTATGTTCGCCGGCTAGTGGGCGTTTCCGTGGGCTCGATACTCTCGCACTGTTACTTTTTGTTGTTACTCTGGCGATCGACGACATGTACGGTGACGTCGACGACGTGTATGGGCGATGGTGGCGGTGGACGGCAACGGCGATGGACGGTGGCGGTAATGGAAGCGACGACGATGACGGCGGCAATGAGTACGACGACAGCGGCAGCGGCGGCGACTACCAGACGAGACGACGACGACGACGACGAGACGGCGACGCCGGCGGCGACGGCCGCGACGACCAGACGGCGTCGACGACGACGATGACGACGACGAGTAAGCCAATCTGAGCGTCGCGGGCGGGCGGCGGGGGCACCCCAGCCCCCAGGCGCAGTGCGAGAGCGCTGGCAAGGAGTTCGACGAGCGTGTTGCCACGCGCGCCGATGAGGCTCGCTGGGCGACGGCGGCGGCAGCGGTGGCGGTCTCAGCGGCGCCGACAGCAACGTTGCAGTCGGCGGCCCTGGGCAACGGCGGCAGGGGCAGTGGCGCGTGTACGACGGCGATGCAGGTGACGGCGGCAGCGACGGCGACTGCGGGAAGGAGGGGGGCGAGGAGGTCGAGGAGGTCGGGGAGGAGGAGGAGAGGGTCGAGGAGGAGATGGTCGAGGAGGAGGAGGAGCAGCAGGAGGAGGAGGAGAGGTTGCAGCTCGCAGTTCAAATTTACGCGGTGGAGGGGAGGGAAGGAGAAGGAGGAGGAGGAGGAGGAGGAGGAGGAGGAGGAGGGAAAGCCCGCGGAGGAGGACGAGGAGGAGGAGGGGGAGGAGGACGGGGAGGAAATGGGGGTGGGGACGGGGGGGTGAATTCAGGGGGAGAGGGGGAGGAGGGAGAGAGAGCGGAGGAGGAGGAGGAGGAGGATTGGGGAGAAGAGATGGGAAAGGTGTGCGGGGGAGGAGGAATACCGATGAGGAAAAGTAGGGGAGGGTGCAGGTTGGTCGTCGAACGTCGGATGTGGCGTTCGCCGTGAATTTCGGGGGCGGGCAGGGTGACGTAAACGTACCATTTCCAACAGCAGCCACACGATGGAGGAGGGAGAGAGTACGCGGGGGATAGAGAGGAAATGAGAAGGGAGGGAGAGATGGGAGAGACAACCTGCTTCCCTTTCCTGTCTTCTCCTCTCCCGAGTTCTCACTTTTTCCGCCCCCCCGTCCCTGCCCCCCTCTCCTCTGAACCCTTCTCCCCCCTGGAGGAGGAGGAGGAGAAGGAGGAGGAGCCCATCCACTCCCTCTTCCACCTGCTTTTCTTCCTGCCTCTCCCGCTCATTCCTCCTTCGCTCCATGCCCCCCACCCCTCCCCTCCGCTTGCCTCCTCACCTCTCCGTCGCCTCTTCTCTGCCTCCCTCCCCGGACTTCCTCCCCGCACTCCCTCCTCCCCCCCTCCAATCGTTTTCCGTTTAAATAATTCCTCTTTGTCGCACCCCAAGGCGATCGAAAGGGCGGGCCGGGTGTTTCGCCTGAGACTTCCTCACCACGTATGACCCTGAAGCTTACGAATTGGAAACAGCTTCACAGATGGAGGGCGGGCCGTTTTCAAAATATGGCTCTCGCCCTAGCGCCGCGCACATTCGTTTAAAACATGTGCAAGAGTTTCACGGATTGAGGGCGGGTCGTTTTCAACATGTGGCTCGCGCTTTAGCGCCGCGCACATTCGCTTAAAACAGATGCAAGACTTTCAAGGATTGAGGGCGGTTCATTTTCAAAATGTGGTTCTCGCTTTAGCGCCGCTTAACATTGCAAGAGTGTCACGGGTTCACATGCTCAACGCACCAGAAATGGCGTTCTGGAAATATTCAGGATTGTGAAGCATTAATCATTGTAGGGGCCTATGAAGGGGGAGTTTGGACCGAAGGTTTATTCCAACATCGTTGATGTCTTTTGGGTTTACCTTGGTCCTCCTCCTCCGCCTCGTCGTCTTCTTCTTACTGTTCGTATTCGTCCCTCCTCCTCCTCCTCCTCATCCTCCTGCTCACCTCTCCCGGCCCCCGCGTGGCACGTCCGCGGCGTCGGCGAGGTCAAGGCCATCGCGGAGGCCATCACGATCCTCTCGCAGGACCGGCCGGCTCGCGTCGCGCCCACTTGGGATGTGTTTTATTCGCGATTCCCTCCTCCTCCTCCTCCTCCTCCTCCTCCTCCTCCTCCTCCCCTCTTCCTTTCTTTTTGTGGGCCCGTGCGAGCCAGCGCGCATCTGCAAGCAAGTGCTTCGATATGCGTCGTTCGTCGGCGGGGGTCCATGCCGCAATACACGTGTGGTGTATGGCTTAAAGCACCGCCCACAGACACCTCGAGCGACGCGCGGGCGGCCGACTGGTCTCGCCTCCCCCCGGCGGCCGCTGTGCTGCTTCTATAGGTGGCCGGATGGGCTATGGGTGTCCCGTGTGCAACGTTTGGGCCTCTTTTCCTTATCTCCGCCCTCCTATGACGCCTCCTGGCTCTTGAGACGCAACTCACAATCAGCATCGGCGCTGGCACATCCGTTGTCGAAGCCAGCCCAATAGGCCCTCATCCCGCTGAGCCCTTCTCTCACATCCTCGGAGGCACGCTTCGAGAAGCAACCACATGGTCATGTGGCTTGCGTTTTGCTGTCGCTGAAGAGAAGACAGGCAGCTGCCCCCTCCCTCTGCGACGTTCAGCCCCTCAAGATGCGGGGTCAACTTGAAAGATCTGGATCTTGCCAACGCTTACGTCTCTGGCGACCGGTCCTTCGGACCCTGGTCGACTTGGCCGCGCTGCTCGTCGCCAGGAGCAGCATCTGCGGGGACGTCGAGGCTATCCAGACCCCCTGTTGAACACAGAAGCTGGAGACTGGCAACGCTGGCGTCTCGGGCGGCATCGAAGCCTCTCATACCTTTGTCTGCTCATCAAAAACACCCGCCTCTCGGGCGACATCCAGGCCATGCAGCCTTTTGTCAATGTGACCGCTCGCTTCCTCGCCATATCCAGAAGCTGGTGTGACATTCATGGAATTTTAGTCGTTGGCCAAGTTGAAGCAACTGCGGCTCAGATATTAGATCCAGGCCTTGCAGACCATGCTCGACATCACCGAGCTGTGGCTTGCCAGTGAAATGGTCTTGAGCGACATCCAGGCCTTTGTAAAACTCTTCTCAGATCCGTCTGAACCTCACCAGAACCAGGATCTCGGGCGACATCCATGTTGAGCAGACTGGCAACACAACCATGTGATGCTGAGAGCCTCGCAAATGGCCTTCAAAATTGTCGCCGTCGCAATTTCGTTGGCGCTCTCCCTCGCAACATTCGTTGAATTGCTTGCGTTAGTAGTTTGCTGGTCGTGGTATAGGTTGAAGCGAGCTTGATGCTACAGCAAAGTGTTCTCAAGATTTCTCAAATCTTTTCTCGACTGACTCTTCTCAGCATTATAGATGTGCACGTGTTGTGCTGCATGGTCTCATACGTGTTCAGGCCATAAAATGCGCGGCTTCGCGTTGTTCGTGAAAGTTCGACTCGTCCTGGCGACGATCTGGCCCCGCGTTCTCCAATTCTTGACCCTCCTCTCCCTATGGAGCCCCTCCTTTGCCTTATTGTGATGCCGCTCTGCCCCCACATGGCTCGTTGGACAACACGACCCCGCGACAGCGTTTTCTTATTAATTGCTTCGCTCACTCCGCCGTCCCGTAGCGTGCCATCGCAGGCGTTTGCCTGCGCGTTCGTGGCCTCTTGGCGGTATTCCTGGGACCTCCTGGGGTCGGAGGCCTCTTGGGGGCCTCTTGTGGATCGGGCCTCTTGGGGGCTTCTCGGGGGCCTCTGGGGGCCTCCACGGGACCTCTGTGCACCTAGAGCTCGAATCGAAATGTCCGTTCGGGTCCCTCGTATGGACCCGCTCTTGGAGCCGTCTTGGGAGTCTCTTCGGCCATCTTGCAGGCCTCTGGGGATGTCTTGGAGCCCTCTGGGGCCGCTTTGGGCGCTCTTTGAGGCCTCTTGGGCCGTGTTGGGGCCATCCTGCGAGCCTCTCGGGCCGTCTTGGAGCGCCGGTAAGCCGAAAAGGCGAGAACGCTAAATACCTTCAAACTGACAGAAAATCACAAATTTCTGCCTCTGTGGGCCCTCTTGGGAGGTCTCTTGGAAGCCTCGTGGGGCGTCTTGAAGGCGCTTTGGGCTGTCCCGATGCCAACTTTGGTGTCTTGGATCGCTCTTGGACCATCACGGACTATCTTGAGCTCTCTTATAGGCCACTTGAAGCGCTCCCGGAGCGCCTTTGGGAGCCTGCTGGGACCTGGCCGGGACCTGGCCGGGATTTGCCCAGGGCATTGATGGGACTTGCCCGGGACTTGCCCGGGACCTTGCCAGGATATTTTTCGTCCAGGGACCCCCAGGGGCGGCCCCGCGCGCGCGAATTAGAAATCTTGTCAACCAGTTGCCAGAGATCTTAGCGGTCCCTTGGTCCGTTGGGCTCGCGAATTCCCTCTCGCCACCAATTGTGACAGTCTGGGCCTCCTAGATGGGGTCCGAGTAGATGGGGTCGGAGGATCGCGCCGCATCGCGGATGCATCGTCGATGCATTGGCGATGCGGCTCGATGCGGGGCCCAATTTTCTCCATGCCGACGTCGCGGATGTATCGCCGACGTCGCCAGTGCATGGCCGATGCATCGCCGATGCATCGGCGATGCGGCGAGATCCTCCGACCCCATCTACTCGGACCCCATCTAGGAGGCCTCCAGACAGCGTGGAGGAATCACACATAAGTACACACCCTGCCATTTCGTCGGAGGGCCAAGGGTGCATTGTACAGGCGCCTGGGCAGAGAAACTCTTGTGGTGTAGCGTGTGGATGCGCGAGTGGCGTGGGCGCCCACGCCGTGAACAACCACGGAGCTGCTCGGTCCAAGCTGCGTGGCTGTGTGTTCCCGCTGTTGGTTCGAGGTTGGTGACGGTCTGTGGAGCCAAGGAGAGAGGAGAGACTATCGGCGGCGAGCGAGGGGGGGAAATGAGAAGGGGCGGACCTTCTCAGAAGGCTCCGAAGCCCCCCCTGCCTTCTGAGAAGTTTTCGAAGCCTTCCCCGAAGACACAAAAACACGTCTTGGAAGGCACGAGGGTTTCTGAGAGGTCACGCCGCCTTTGAGAAGGTCTTCTCGTTTTCACGTTCCCCCCTTGCTCGCCGCCGATACATGAAACGGGCACCGTTGCAGTCGGGCCTAGGCCCAAAAAGCATCCCTCAAGAACACGAGACCCTCTGTCGGCCACAAAACAAAGAGAACATTCAGGGGTACTTTAGGAGGCAACTACTGAGTGGTCTTCGTTGGAAGGCGTAAAGAGGATTAAGCCCCATTTGGGGGGCTGGTACGCCGGATTGGGTCTCGGGCTAAGCGGGGTTAAGCTGGGTTAGGCGGCATTAAGCCAGGTTGAGCGGGGACAGCGATAGGAGGGGATAGCGATAGGGTGGATGCATCGACCCCCCTAATCCCCAATCGCATTCGACACGGATAGGGCCTCGACGGAACAGACACGGTCCCTTGAGGATGCAGCACAAGGCAGGTGGAGGACGAGCACCATTCAGGACGATTCAATGCCAACCCATGTGAGTTTCGTATACACTCGTAACCCCCTGTTTCGAGTTCACTCGCGTCGATCAGCGTCTGGTAGCCCTTGAGGTAATTCCGATCTAGCGTCGATTAGCGTCGATCAACTAGCGTCGACTAGCGTCCACTAGCGTCGGTTCGCAAGGGCTAACAGGATGGTATGGGAGGCTTCCATGCGTTGCCGCAGAAGGATGACCACAAACAAACGCACACAGACACAAAGAAGTGTCGACTTTCCCAGGAGTATTGATGGAACAACGAATTGAAAAGTGGAGGAGAAGACGAAGTTCTCCAGAAAACATGGAACCTGCAGAGGATTCCTGTGACCCTCCATCTCCACCTTCCATATGCCTTTCCGACCTCCGCGGGATGTGCGGAAGAAGGCGTCGGAGCTCATGGAAAAACCTCTTGCGCCATTCAAGGACGCCCAGAGTGATCATACCGAAAGAGTGGCGGAAGGTTCTGGCGGAAGGTCCGGAAGCGTGATGGGAGGGGTTCTGTGTGCAGGGCTGGACCTAAACGGTGGCGATTTCGTGGGCCGTTTTCTTTTCGATTTCGTTTAGCGGTAAAGGCGGATTGAAGACGAAACAAAGGAAAACGAGAACAACACGAAAACGGAAAACACCGTTTCGGTTCAGCACTGTCTGTGTGTATTTGTGTGTGCCCCTGGGCCAGGGAGCGCGGCCTGTCCGCGGAGGACTGGCGGGGCAACGCGGCCGCAGACTGGCTTGCCGGGGAGGCTGCGGCTTGCCGCTTGCCGCCTTCCGCGCAGGTCAGCGAGCGGCCGCGGCAGCTGCAGGCGCTGGAGGCGGTGCAGCGCATGCTCGCCGCCGTGGAGCTGGCCGCAGTGAAAACGAACCACGGCGACACTGGCGCTGGCGGGCCGCGCGTGCGACGACGCTGGGCCCCTACCGGGCCGCACCGCCGCCGCCGCCGCGCGCCCCGCGAGGGGGGCGACGCGGCCGTCGCGGCCGCCGTGGCCGCGGCAGCGCTGCCGGGGGCCCAGGGCGCGCCTGCCGAAGCCCCTCGGCGCCCTGGTGCGGCGGCCGCGCTGTTCGCGGGCGCAGCGTGGCGGGCGCTCGTGGCCTCGCAGGGCCCGGCCTGGATGGCCTGCATGGTCTGTTGCTGGGCGCAAGGTTGGGGGCGCATCGCCAGCCGCCCGTGCTCCGGATGTGCCCCAGCGCTGCCCCCGCGGGCGGCCGGGCAGCTGTTGCTCGGGGCCTCGCGCGCAGGCGGCAGCGAGGCCGGCAGGCGCGCGGCGACGCGCCGCCGGCTGCTGGAGCGCCCCAGCCCGTCGGACGAATTTGGAATTAGTTCTCGCCTCCTCTGGAGGCCGCGCTTTTCTTCGGTCTCCCCCTCCCGTCCCTCCTCCCTCTCCGTGTCTCCCTGTGCCACTGGGCTTCGCTGGGCGGTAAAAGCGCGCGCCCCTGGGCCCCTTCCACAAAACGAGGCCCCCTTCCGAGAAGCGGCGGCGGGCCCCGCGGCGTCCGCGCCGTGCGCGCCCGCGCGCCCGCTTCCCTGGAGGCCTGGGCGCTTCCCGTGTCTCCGCGCGCCGGGTGGCTCCGCCCGGCTTCGGGCCTCGGGGCCCTCGCAGCTCGCCATGGGGAAAACGCAGGGGAGGGGGACCTCTACCCACCAGACCACCCCAGCCCAACCCGAAGGTCTCAATTTGCCCTCGATTTCCGGCGTGGGGGGGTCGGGGAACATGTGGAGAACACATGGGACCTGTACCCCCCCAGCCCGAAATTCGGGTCTTCGGGTTGAGTTGGGGTGGTCTGGTAGGCAGGAAAAAAGGTACCCATACCGCTACCCTCCCCTCGTTTTCCCCTTCTCGAGGTCTGGGAGGCGTTCGTCGCCACGCCTGGATTCGCTTGGGAATCCTGGTCTGAACGCGCCCAGTGAGAGTTTCGGGAAGCAGCGGTATCTGCACCTTTTGGTTTCCCCAGGGGAGATGAACGGAGGAAACTGAGGGAAAAGGGAGGGGGCGGGTGGTAAACGTAGGCGGCGAGCGCAAGGGGAAGTGTGACGAGGGCGGGCCTTCTCGGAAGGTTCGAAGGGCCTCAGACCTTCTTGGAAGCCGTGTGAGCGTTCCCCGAAGCTAGGACAACCTGTTCAGAAGGTGCGACGGCTTCCTAGCAGCCCCGCCGCCTTCTGACAAAACAACCTTTTGTTTTTCAGTTCCACCCCTGGCCCGCCGCCGATAACGGCCAGGCAGGGGACTCCTCCTCCTCTTCTTCCTCCTCCTCCTTACCCTCCTCCTCCTTTTCCTCCTCTTCCTCATCTTCCTGATCCTCATTCTTCCATTCCTTCTCCTTGAACAAATCTCCTTTTTTCGCACCCCGGGGCCAGTTGTTAGGGCGGGCCGGGCGTTTCGCCGGAGACTTCCTCACCAGATAGGACCCTGAAACTTTACGCATGATCACAGTTTCGCACATGGAGGGCGTGTGGTTTTCAAAATGTAGCTTCCGCTTTGCTTGGTATCGCTCGGACGTGTGCATTTTTTCTCGGTGGGGATTTTTGAGGAGCATCCTGGATCATCGTGAACAAAAAAAAAACCCACGAAACCAACAAAAACACAGGGAATGGACGTCCGAGCGATTGCCAGCTTAGCGCCGCGCGCACTCATTTTAAACATTTGCAGGAGTTTCACGGGTTCAGGGCGGGTCGTTTTCAACGTGTGGTTCTCGCCTTAACGCCGCGCACATTCGTCTTAAACATTTGCAGAAGCTTCACGGATTGAGGGCGGGTGGTTTCAACATGTGATTATCGCTTCAGCGCCGCGGACATTCTTTTTGAATGCATAGCAATACTTCACGGATTGAGGACGGTTCCTTTTCAAAGTGTGGTTCTCGCCTGAGCGCCGCGCACATTCGTTTTCAAACTTAGCCATAATTTGCACGGATTAAGGACGGTTCCGGTTCAAATTGTGTCTCTCGTTTTCGCGCCGCGCGCATTCATTTAATAATATCTAAAAGCTTCGCTAAATCCCATGACCAGCATACTAAACATGAGTTGCTGGAGGGGCTCATGATTATGAGGGCGCAGCCGTTACGTGGATGCGCGGTGTTGAAGTCCCAGGAATTGCGTGTTGGCGCGATTGAAGGGTTGATCCGTGGCGTTGGAGTCCCAAGGATAATGTGTTGGCATGTTTCACTGCCTCGTTGGAGGCAGTTCCCTCAGTGGAAATGAGCCGCTGCAGGGGCCTATCAAGAGGGCGTCTCGAGGGAGAGTTTATCCCAACTTCGTTGCTGACTCTTGGGTTTCAGCTGGTCCTCTTCCTCCTCCTGCTTCTGATCCTCATTCCTCCTCCTTCCCGTCCTTCTCTTCCTCCTCCTTACCTCCTCCCGTGCACCGAGGCGGGTCCTGGCCTGATCCAGGATCGGTGCGTAAGACTGCACACGGCCCGCGGCCCCTGGGAGGCGGGTGCGGCCCCAGATCCTCGACCCAGGCCAGATGTTGTCGGGGACGATGTTGGTGCACAATTGGCAGGGCGGATGGGGCACAAGGAGGTCGGCAGGGAGCAGGAGGTAGTGGAGGAGGAGGCGGAGGAGGAGGTGGAGGAGGAGGAGGAGGAGGAGGAGGAGGAGGAGGAGGAGGAGGAGAGGGGGAGGCGGAGGAGGAGGAGGAGGAGGAGGAGGAGGAGGAGAGGGAGCAGGAGGAGGAGGAGGAGGAGGAGGAGGAGCAGGAGGAGCAGGAGGTGGATGATGATGATGATGCTGATGATGATGCTGCTGCTGCTGCTGCTGATGATGATGATGATGATGATGATGATGATGATCGTGCTGATGATGATGATGATGAAGATGAGGATGAGGATGAGGATGATGAGGATGAGGATGATGCTGATGCTGATGCTGATGCTGATGCTGATGCTGATGCTGATGCTGATGATGCTGCTAATGCTCATGATGATGCTGATGATGCTGATGCTGATGATGATGATGCTGCTGCTGATGATGATGCTGAGGA
>CAUYUJ010022364.1:0-25000 GCA_963575745.1 Prorocentrum cordatum
GGAGGAGGAGGAGGAGGAGGAGGAGGAGGAGGAGGAGGAGAGGGAGGACCCACGTGTCGAGGAAGAGCGCCTGGCGGCGACCCGCGCGCGAGGTGCACCTGAGGGAAACCCGGATCACCCTTAACGCAGCAGCTCCTTCCACGGCCGCCGGGAGTCACCACGTAGCGCGCGGAGCGAAGAAACCCAGGGTCCCCTGACGAAGCGCATCTGGTTTCTTGATGCGCGTCCCAACTGTACCCCCTCCTCTTACCCGACTCCCCCCTCTCGCGAGGCCCGACCCATCCAGGTGTGCCGAAGGGGAGGACCAGGGAGAGAGGGAGGGCACATGATGGCCCGAAGCATGTGCGCGGACGAAGGGGGGCCAATCAGGGAACGCTTGGAAAGAAGAAAGAGAAGAAGAAGAAGAAGAAGAAGAACATGAAGAAGGAAGAAGAAGAGGGGGCATGACAGCTGGGCCATCACATTCATCTGCTCTAGTCCCTGGGTCGCCTTAACTTCGCGCACCGCGCCCCGCGACACGCGACACGCGCTGCTCTGCGCGCCTCAGCGCCCTCGCGCAGCCCCGTCTGAAGACGGGCATCTCTCCTGTCCAGGCCGCGACGCGCGACGCGCGATCACCTTCGCGCCCCCGGGCGGGTGACCTGGAATACTCCCCCCCCGTCTTGCCTTGTGGACGCACCCGGTCGATCCTCGAGCATCCTCCCCTCCAAGCGCCGGCCTCCGCGTCCCGCTCGGCCTCCTTGCACCTTCGCCTCTCCACATCCGCGCGGCTCAGCAGCGCGCCCCGCCCGTCCGCCAGGGCGCGGAGGCGCGAGTCTATGCCCGCGTGCCCCGCCGCGGGGGCTCCAGACTTCCAGGGCAGGGAAGGGGGGGGGGCGGGCCGAAGAGGAAGCGGGACGGGGGAGATGAGATACCCATCGGTCGAAAGAAGTAGGCAGACACATGAGATAGGAAGGCATCGGAAGTAGCTTGGGCGTCCGCCAGCCCCCTGAAAAGGACAGAAAATGTGAAGCCGCTCGGTCATTGAAGTAGGAAGGCGCGTAAAATAGATTTCGGCGGTGGACAAACCCCCCTTTAGTAACCTCCCCTTAGTGAAAACGGCCTGGGACCGAAACCGACGGACCTGGACCCGCAAAAATGACGGCCGCGACGCCCTCTCGCGAACCGAAAACGGCCAATTCGCTAATCGACGTGTCAGGGTAGGAGGTCTGTCCACCCCCGAAGATTGGAAGCTGGGCATCCAAGAAGATATACGTTCAACGACCGATGGGCAGTCTCTTCCCCGCCGCAGCACAGGTCTCTTTCAGGCTGGAACGTCTGCGCTGTGAGGGGAGTCGGCATCCTGGAAGCTCTGCTCTGTTCTTCTACTGGAAGGGGAGGGAGGGCGATCGAGCCTCGAGAAGCGGGCCTCGGGGCCTCCAGGCGAGGAAGGAGGGAGGGGACGGGGGAACAGAGAGCGAGGAGGATCGAGAATCGAGGATCCACGCTTTTGGACGCGCGGAGCCTTTTCCCCTCGGGCCTCAGGAGGCCTCCAGCTGCGTGAACCCGGGGAAGGGGGGGGGGGCGGGGGGCGTTGCCTCAGCGTGATGAGGGGGGGCGTTGCGTTGCGGGGGGGGGGGGGGGAGCACATCATGGGAGGCATCGCGAACCGGGCGGAGAGGGCGGGGGGCATGGCGCGCGCCATTGGCCCAGGGGGCCAAGCCGTCGCAAGGGAGGGCCACGCGGCACCCCCTCGACGCCCCCGCGGCCGGTGCGGGGGGCCGAGCAGCGGTCCCACGGGAGGGCCACGGTGCACACCCTCGACGCCCCCGCAGCCAGGGAGGGGCCCGGAGAACCCAGAATCGAGTCGACATCGGGAGCGGCCAAGAGGGGGGTGTCCAAGAGGGGGGGGTGCAAATCATGACCGGCGGCAGGTGCGCGGCCCAGCGGGGGGGCCCAAGAGGCGCCATGAAATCTGGGGAAATATCATGGCCCACGCCATGAGATCCACCCCCCCCTAGTCATCACCCCCCTCTTTGCCGCCCCCGACGACAGGCAGGATCGGCGATCGTCGTGAACCGGAACGGCGGAGAGCGGCAACCACACACCGGGGCAACACCGAGTCGGCGGAGATCGGCAGGCCAGCAGGCCACCGCTGAGAAATCGAAGAGTGAGATCGAGGTCGAAAGCGGGTCGGGGGAGTCGGAATCGCATCGAAATCGAATGGACATCGGAAGCAGATCGAAGTCGAAGTCGAAATCGGAGGAGTCGAGATCTCATCGTAATCACACCGAAGTCGAGATCAGATCGAGGTCGGAACTGAAATCGGAGGAATCGAGATCTCAGCGGAATCACACCGAAGGCGAGATCAGATCGAGGCCGAACTCGAGAGCGGAGGCATCGAGATCACATCGAAACATCAAATCGACAAAGCGAGATCAAATCTCGGGTCGGGCGAAAGGGGGGATAACAAAGGGGGGGGTTGAGAATCAGCTCACATAGCTGATTTTCCCGGCGCCTCCCGGCGCCGGGAGGCGCCAATGTATCGAGGAATGGGCCCCTCGGTGGGGCCGAACTCAGCGGCATGCAGCAAATTTCGTAACCCCCCCTTTCCCAATCCCCCCCTTTCGCCCGGCCCGAAAATCGAGGTCGATCAGCGGGTCGGGGAGGGCTCGGGGCGAGCCCCCGGGAGGGGGGGGGGGGGGGGAAAGAGGGCGCCGCGGAGGGCAGGGCGGAAGGCGAGATCACATCGGAAAATCAAATCGACAAAGCGAGAGCAGAGCGAGGTCGATCAGCGAGTCGGGGAGGGCTCGGGGCGAGCCCCCGGGAGGGGGGGGGGGGAAGAGGGCGCCGTCGAGGGCAGGGCGGCCGGGCCCGCCCTCCGCAGCGGGCTGCCGCCCTCGCGCGCCCCCCCCCCATTGACTACCTACCAGACCACCCCAACCCAACCCGAAGACCCGAATTTCGGGTTGGGGGGGGGTATGGGTTCCATACGTGTTTTTTCGATGTTCCCCGACCCCCCCCCCCCCACTGGAAATGGAGGGCAAATTGAGGCCTTCGGGTTGGGTTGCGGTGGTTTGGTAGGTGGTGACCCATGGGGGGGGGGGAAGGCAAAGCAAAGCAAAGAACTATAGGACCCAGTGTCTCCCCCTGGCTACGAGACCGAATCAGGCTGGATCTAAGTGACTGCAGTGAGTCAGACTTCCAACATGAGGAGCCCTGTAGGCGGGGAACGCTCAAGCCTGGAGACGGGAACGCTCAAGCCTGGAGACGGGAGCGGCCGAGAGGGGGGTGCCCAAAAGGGGGGGGGGTGCAAATCATGACCGGCGGCATGTGCGCGGTCCGGCGGGGGGGCCAGGGACGTAATGAAATGAGAAGAGGCGCCATGAAATCTGGGGAAATATCATGGCCCCCGCCATGAGATCCACCCCCCCTCTAGTCATCACCCCCCTCTTTTCCGCTCCCGAGTTTAGCGCGTATGGTCGTCCCGCCGGGCCCGGGGGAGGAGGTGCACGCTAAACGAAACATCGATGCACGTAGACGCCGAACGAAAAAAGCGGAGACCGCGGTGAACGTCGAGGGCGGGGTGCCACGTACACGCTAAGCGCTCTACCGCCGAGATCTCGCCAGCGAGGGGAAGGAGCAAGGATTAGGTCGGGCCTGTCCCCCTACAGGCCGCACATTGTCTAGGGACAATTAAAAATTCGTCAAACATACGCAAACATGGTCAACAAACATACTAACAAAAAATCGTCCCCTGAGTGCTTTTGACTATATTTAAATACTCCTGCTGCAGAGGGGCAGGCCCGACTTAAAGCAAGGATTGAGTCGCGCATGTCCCTCTACAGGAGGAGCACCCAAACAAAAAAAACAGTCGGGGTGGATTGGAGAGGGCACGCGAGAGGACACGAGAGACCTTCCGAGGGCCACCGTTGCCGCAGGAATGCAAAGGCACGGGTCGCGAAGCACAGCAGGACACAGAGGGTACTCTTGACCTGGCAAGGTCGACCTACTGATCAACCCCGACTGTAGTCCCAAAAAATATGGGGCGACTTTTGGGACGCCCGACATGGGTACGAAAAAAACGGGTACAATGCCCAACAACAAATGTTGTCCCGAACCAACAGCGGCCGCTGTTTGGCAGGCGGCCTCCTGTCTCAAATGTACACAGGCCGCGGCGACAGCGACATCGAGTCCTGTTCAAAATGAACAGGAACTGCTGTTGGTCATTGTAGCCATTCTTTCCGTACCTGTTTCGTTCGTGCTGAGACTTTTTTCTACTATGTTGAATGTTTTTGGAAGTCCTTTTGCCACCTTATGCTTGTCCTCCAAAAACCCCTCCCGCAGGGGGACGTGTCCGACCTGAAGCAGGGAGGGCGGCCGCCCCAGGCACCCCTCGTGGGCCTACCGCGACATGCCCTCAGAACTATACGAAAACCAGAGATCCAACGTGTTGAAGAAACCAGGACGGAGGTTTTTTCGCAACCTTCGGCATCTAGGTGCCCTCGCTGGACCTCGGGACCGTCAAAAAACGGCTAGGGATGAAAAGCCGGTGCTGGGGAGTGGGTCTAGACTTCAGGGGACCCCGCATCGAAAAAATCACGACGTCGGATCTCCGGGAAGTGTCAGAATAACAAAGACCACGCTCTCCGAGCATGGCGCCGACGACGACGTATCAAAGCAGGGCGGTCTCGGCCGGGGACACGTGCTGAGATCGCCCCGCGCAAACCACAGCAGGCTCTCAGAACAATCTTCGGCGGGCCTGTCCGGGAAGCCGGGGCGCCTCGCCACCCTGGCTGCCCTGATACGCAACGCGCAATACCCCCCACGAGTTCTGAGGGGGAGGGTGGGGCTCACTTCGTTCGGGAAATTCGTGGGCCCCGGAGCAGGGCCGTTTTTTACCGTTTCCCAAAAAGTGTCCCTTGAAAATGGAAACGGCAGAAAAACGGCGACCGGAAACGGCAAAAAAACGGCTCCAGGATTGGAACCGGAGCCGGAACCGGTCAAACAACGGCGACGGAGCCGGTAAAAAAACGGCGTCGGAACCGGCAAGAAAACGGCAGAACGGAACCGGTAAAAAGACGGCCCTGTCGTTTCCAGGCCCCACGAGTTCTGAGGGGGAGGGTGGGGTTCACTTCGTTCGGGAGCCCCCTGACGCGCAGCACGCTGCGGGCTGATACAAAGCTCACCACGTCTCAGTGGGCCCTGGAAACGACAGGGCCGTTTTTAAACCGGTTCCGTTTTGCCGTTTTTTGCCGTTTCCATTTTCAAGGGACACGTTTTCGAAAACGGTGAAAAAACGGCCCTGCCGTTTCCGGGGCCCACTAAGCACCACGTCGACTGGAAACGTCGGTATGACGCGATGCGGCCGCCACCACGTGGGCCCACACGCCGGGCCGGCACGCGACGTGCTGCCACGGACGCTCTGCGCACGGTGCGCGTGGCGTTTCCAAGGCAGGCGCATCGATGCAGCTACAACAGAGGACATATGTCGATCCCTATCCCAGGCTTCGTGGGGTTTTCGAAAATGGACCGACAAACATTTGGGGCCCAACCCTGGGATGTCGGATAGCGGAGTCCATCCTCGATAGGGGTGCGTGCGAATAGCCCCCTGGGGGGTATGTCCCAGGCTTCGTGGGGTTTTCGAAAATGGACCAACAATTTGAGGCCCAACCCTGGGATACGAGATAGAGGAGTCCATCATTGATAGGGGTGCGTGCGAATTGCCCCCTGGGGCGTGTATCCCAGGCTCCGTGGGGTTTTCGAAAATGGTACAACAATTTGGAGGTCATACCTTTGGATATGAGATGGAGGAGTCCATCATCGATAGGGGTGCGTGCGAATTGCCCCCTGGGGAGTGTATCCCAGGCTTCGTGGGGTTTTCGGAAATGGACCAACAATGTGGGGCCCAACCCTGGGATATAGGATGGAGGAGTCCATCCTTGATAGGGGTGCGTGCGAATAGCCCCCTGGGTGGTGTGTCCCAGGCTTCGTGGGGTTTTTGAAAATAAACCAACAAGTTGGGGCCCAACCCTGTGATATGGGATGGAGGGGTACATCCTCGATAGGGGTGCGTGCGAATAGCCCCCCTGGGAGGGGGGTATCCCAGGCTTGGCTTCGTGTGGTTTTCGAGCATGGACCAACACCAATTTGGTGCCCAACCCTGGGATACGAGATAGAGGAGCCCATCCTCGATAGGGGTGCGTGCGAATAGCCCCCTGGGGGGTGCATCCCAGGCTCCGTGAGGTTTTCGAACATGGACCAGCACACATTTGGGGCCCAACCCTTTGATATGGGATGAAGGAGCCCATCCTCGATAGGGGTGCGTGCGAATAGCCCCAAGGGGGGTGTATCCCATGCCACGTGGGGTTTTCGGAAATGGACCAACAAAAGTTTGGGGCCCAACCCTGTGATATGGGATGGCAGAGCCCATCCTCGACAGGGGTGCGTGCGAATAGCCCCTTGGGTGGTGTATCCCAGGCGTCGCGGTGTGTTCGAAAATGGACCAACAATGTGGGGCCCAACCCTGGGATATGGGATGGAGGAGTCCATCCTCGATATGGGGTGCGTGCGAATAGCCCCCTGGGGGGTGTATCCCAGGCTTCGTGGGGTTTTCGCAACTGGACCAACAAACATTTGGGGCCCAACCCTGGGATATGGGATGGCGGAGCCCATCCTCGATAGGGGTGCGTGCGAATAGCCCCCTGGTGGGTGTATCCCAGGCTTCGTGGGGGTTTCGAAACTGAGCAAAAATTTGGGGCCCAACCCTGGGATATGGGATGGAGGAGTCCATCCTCGATAGGGGTGCGTGCGAATAGCCCCCTGGGGGGTGTATCCAATGCTTCGTGGGGTTTCGAACATGAACCAACACTCTGTGGCCCAACCCTGGGATATGGGATGGAGGAGTTCATCCTCGATAGGGGTGCGTGCGAATAGCCCCCTGGGGGGTGTATCCCAGGCGTCGTGGGGGTTTTCGAAAATGGACCAACAATGTTGGGCCCAACCCTGGGATATGGGATGGAGCCATCCTCGATATGGGGTGCGTGCGAATAGCCCCCTGGGGGGTGCATCCCAGGCTTCGTGGGGTTTTCGCAACTGGACCAACAAACATTTGGGACCCAACCCTGGGATAAAGGGATGGCGGAGCCCATCCTCGATAGGGGTGCGTGCGGATAGCCCCCTGGTGGGTGTATCCCAGGCTTCGTGGGGTTTTCGAAAATGGACCAACAATGTGGGGCCAACCCCCTGGGATACGAGATAGAGGAGCCCATCCTCGATAGGGGTGCGTGAGAATAGCCACCTGAGGGGTGCATCGCAGGCTTCGTGTGGTTTTCGAACATGGAACAATAAACATTTGGGACCCAACCCTGGGAGATGGGATGGAGACGTCCGTACTCGATAGGGGTGCGTGCGAATAGCCCCCCTGGAGAATGTATCCCAGGCGTCGCGGGGTTTTCGAACACAGCCCAACAATTTTGGGCACAACCCTGGGATATGGGGTGGAGGAGTCCATCCTCGATAGGGGTGCGTGCGAATAGCCCCCTGGGGGGTGTATCCCAGGCTTCGTGGGGTTGCCGAACATGGACCAACAATGTGGGGCCCAACCCTGGGATATGGGATGGCAGAGTCCATCCTCGATAGGAGTGCGTGCGAATAGCCTCCCTGGGGGGTGTATCACAGGCTTTGTGGGGGTTTCGAAAATGGACCAACACAAATTCGGGGCCCAACCCTGGGATATGGGACGGAGGAGTCCATCCTCGATAGGGGTGCGTGCGAAAAGCACCCCTCGGGGGTGTATCCCAGGCTTCGTGGGGTGTTCGAAAACGGACCAACACTCTGTGGCCCAACCCTGGTATATGGGATGGAGGAGTACATCACCGATAGGGGTGCGTGCGAATTGCCCCCTGGGGGGTGTATCCCAGGCTCCGTGGGGCGTTCGACAATGGATCAAAAATTTGGGGCCCTGGGATATAGGATGGAGAAGTCCGTACTCGATAGGGGTGCGGGCGAATAGCCTCCTGGGGAATGTATCCCAGGCTTCGTGGGGCTGTCGAACATGGACCAGCAATTTGGGGCCCAACCCTGGGATATGGGATGGAGGAGTCCATCCTCGATCGGAGTGCGTGCGAATAGCCCCCTGGGAGGGGGGTATCCCAGGCTTCGTGGGGCTTTCGAGTGGACCAACCATTTGGGGCCCAACCCTGGGATATGGGATGGAAGAGTTTATCCTCGATAGGGGTGCGTGCGAATAGCCCCCTGGGGGGTGTATCCCAGGCTTCGTGGGGCTTTCGAGTTGACCGACCATTTGGGGCCCGACCCTGGGATATGGGATGGAGGAGTCCATCCTCGATAGGGGTTGCGTCCGAAAAAGCCCCCTGGGGGTGCTTCCCAGGGTTCCCCTCCTTTTCTGAACGGCTTCACTGTTCGTCGAAAAGTCGGAGGGGTTCGGGGAGAAGAGTCGCCTGCAGAGCTGAGGTCCTCAGAACATTCTTTGGTGGGCCTATCAGGCAGGCCTGGACTAGAGGCCTCCCAGATGGGTTCCGAGAAGATGGGGTCGGAGGATCTCGCCGCATCGCCGATGCATCGCCGATGTATCGGCGATGCATCGGCGATGCATCGGCGACGTCGGCGATGCGTCGGCGACGTCGGCGTGGGGAAACACGGGCTTGAGGCGTCATGGACGCCTCGCCACTGCTGCTGCTTGAGGGGAGGGGGGGGGCGCGGCGGCGCAGGCGCGGGGCCGGCTGCATAGGGCCTCGGCGCAGGCAGAGGAGGAGGAGGAGGAGGAGGAGGAGGAGGAGGAGGAGGAGGAGGCGGAGGAGGACGAGGAGAAGGAGAAGGAGGAGGAGGAGGAGGAGGAGGAGAAGAGAGGAGGAGGAGGAGGAGGAGGAGGGGAGGAGGAGGAGGAGGAGGAGGAGAGGAGGAGCAGGAGGAGGAGGAGGAGGAGGAGGAGGAGGAGGAGGAGGAGGAGGAGGGGGAGGAGGGGGAGGGGGAGGAGGAGAGGCTCCAGACCTCTGAGGCTCCGACGGAGACTGGGGCGGTTCACGTTGGGGGCTTCTCGGCCTCTGGGGGCCCTCACCTCGCCGGCGAGCCCGAGGGGAGAGGAGGAGGAGGAGGAGGAGGAGGAGGAGGAGGAGGAGGAGGAGGAGGGAGAAGGAGGAGGAGGAGGCGGAGGAGGACGAGGAGGAGGAGGCGGAGGAGGAGGAGGAGGAGGAGGAGGCGGAGGAATAGGAGGAGGAGGAGGAGGAGGAGGAGGAGGAGGAGGAGGAGGAGGAGGGGGGGCTCCCGGCCTTCCGAGAAGTCTTCCGAGCCTTCCCCGAAGGCACAGAACACTTCTGAGACTGCGCGAGGGCTTCCAGAAGTCCCGCCGCCTTCTGAGAAGGCCTTCTCCTCCTCACGTCCCCCGCTCGCTCGCCGCCGGTCAACGGGCCCGAGGACCGTGGAAACACGACGCAGGATGAAGAACTGGCCGGGGGGAAGTGGTCCAGACCTCCAGGGGTCCAGGCATCCAAAAAAAATTGGAGCGCCAAATGTCTGGCGACGTGGGACCGGGCGCGCCCGACACTCCTCCTCCCCCTTGTTCTCCAGAAGGGAAGGGGGCGGGCGGGAGGGAGGGGGAGGAAGAGGGAGGGGGAGGAAGAGGGAGGGGGAGGAGGGGAGGGGGAGGGGGAGGGAGAAGGGGATGGGACCAGTCGGGCACGTCCCTCCTCCCGCCCACTCGCTCCACGTGTCCTCAAGGGGGGGGGGGAAATAGATTATCATTTCTAGAACCTGTTAGGCATGTTGTGTCACAGACCCTGGAAGCACGGCAACAAGTCTTATGCATGAAACGCTTACTTCTGAGACACGTCGAGCCCTCCTGTATCATCCTGGCTCAAGATACAGGCAGTAAGATGGTAGCATCTTTGTCAGTTCATACAACTTTCGCTGAACGAGCTCAATAGTTCCAGTTCACGCTTCCCAGCAGAACCTCGAGTTTGGTAGCGCAGCCAGAAGGCAGGCCTCGCCGCAGGACCATCTTCATCATCCACGGCTTCGACACCTACGAGACGTTCCTCACCTAGCATTGATTACCTCACGAAGTTCATTATCCGATACACAGGAGTTGGACCAGAGAGTCTCTGATACTGATCTCGGTTACGAGGATGCTGGCGACACCTACGTCTACCCCCTCTCTCTTTCAAGCAGTACCGTACTCTAAAGATATCCCACCAGGCTGGCGTACACGAGCGTATCCTATTTGTGAGTATCGTAAAACACTTGATACATGAAGTCGTTACCAGACTGGAGCAGGACCAGCTGGGAGCAACGGCCATGAGCAGGCCCGAGGAGCCAGCACTACGGGCAGCTCGATATCTACGTGTGCACGGCTGGAGCAAGCAGGAAACGTGGTAAATCATAGCGGTCTGGAAGCAGTCAGCCTGCCACGTGCAGCAGCAATATTTGACCCAAAATGGCGTACACTCGTTCCAGTGCAACGAAGCGGCATTATAATGGTAATAGACAAAGGTCTTTGACATGTATGGTTTGGGGATGGTCCAGACACAACATGGACATCACTGGACCCGTTCTTCACGTTTCAGCAGAAACATAATCAAGAGTTCACGTCGTACTTGTTCGAGTGGGACACTTGTTCGAAGAAGCAGAGCGATCTGCTGGACTACAAATTGGTTGATCAACAAAGACATGACTCTTCTGGTAACGAACCATGTTTCCGCACCACGTGCGGGTATACCTACATCGGGAGGTGAACGGTGATCTCAACAGATGGCGTGAAATGGTTCAGCTACAGCTACAAGTCAGCAACAACGAGTTGGACGCAATCGACCAGCATTGAGGATGTCGCAACTACCACAAGGACTGGGACAACTGGCTCAAAGAGCACCAGTATGAATACGACAACTACTAGACGAACGTGCGCTCGCATTGTGGACGAAGGATGGCTGCACTGCTGTTGACCCCTCAAAGTGGGGCAATCTCTCACCACGGCACAGTACTCCTGGGCCCCGCATCTGTGCCTTCGGGGCGCGCCCTTTCCTCGCCGACGAAGAACCAACGACACGAGCACAACTTGTCGAAGGCCCGCGCGGGGGTCTACGATCGGCGCTGGAGCCCCGTCCCTGACTCGCGGAGCGCGCCAGGGGCGCCGCTGGAAGCGCCGCCACGGGGGGGACCCCAGCGCAGATCGACGAGATCCGCGCAGACCTTCGACAACTGCTGTCGGCGGCGAGCCCCCGGGGGGAAGCGAGAAGGAGAAGGCCTTCTCGGAAGGCTCGGACATCCCCTGGCCTTCTGGAAAGCTTTCTGAGCTTTCCCCGAAGACACAGCAAGCTTACGAGAACGCCTTGTCCTTCTCACCTTCCCCCTCGCTCGCCGCCGTTGATGTCTACGTTGCTGCTCTTGTTCGACTTCGGGCGCCGCCGAGGACGCGGCAGGCAGGGTCGCGCCGACATCGCGGCCCCATGTCCCAGGGCCAGGCCCGCGGGCGGCAGCAGGCGGCGGGATGGGGCGCCTGGAGCGTGGGAGGGGAGCTCGTCCATCCTCATCGTCCTCCTCCGCCTCCTCCTCCTCCTCCTCCTCCTCCTCTTCCTCCTCCTCCTGCGTCCTGCTCCCCTCCTCAATCCTCTATCCTCCACATCCTCTGCGTCATCTGTTGCATCATCCTCCACGTCATCCCCCGCGCTTCCTTCCTCGAGCCGCGAACGATCGGCAATATACTGCGGTTACAATTCCATGGGAAGGCCGTCACTGCGGGCGTGCAGCTGAGGGCGCGCATGGATGCATAATGAAGCGCTGATGCGGCGTGAACGCTTCACGGCGCACGCTCTCATCATGCGGAACGCACTCTCACTGTCGTGATTGTGCTATACGTGTGCGGAAGGGCCTTGCAGCACTCTTTTTTTCGTGAGCAGTGCTTGCACTCAGGCTCAGGGGTCTTACTTCTCCTCTAGGGACCTGGGCCTGTCTGTCGGTCTGGCGGCTATGTTGTCGCCGTCACCGCCCCGTCGCCGCCTCGTCGCCGCCCGCCGTCTGGGGCTGTCTGCCGGTCCAGCAGCTATGCTGTCGCCATCGCCGCCCCGTCGCCGCCTCGGGGCGGAAGTCCTCAGCGGCGGCTGCAGGACCGCGCTGGCCCAGGGGCCCGAGGCAGCGCGCGAGGCGGCGGGTGGGGCTGATCAGGCAGGCCACGCGGCGCAGGGCCGGAGCCCCCCCCACCGTGCAATGGCCGCTCGGCACGCGGCGCTGCCCGCGCCTCCTGCCGCCCCACTCTCCGGCCGCGTCGCCGCTCTGGCTGGGGGGGTGGGCGAGACCGCGCTCGCTCCCCTGCGCGCCCGAGTGAAGCCGCGGCGACGCGTTGACAGAGGCTGGCCACGCCTTGGCCAGGGTCGCATGCGGAGGTCGCGAGGGCGCCCGGCGCCCAAGAAGGTCTCCGCTAGCGGCCGGGGGCGCTACAGCCCCGTGGCGCCCCTCCTCGTCCAGGAGGGTCGCGGGGACAGCGGCGCGGTCTGGCGCAGCGCCTGCGTTGGGCGCGCTGCGACCGGTCAGGCTGGTCGGTGGGGCCTCGCAGCTGTGCCCGTGGCGAAGGCCGTTCGCCTGCGGGCCGGAGGGGTGCTCGGCTCCGGCGGGGCGAACGCCGGCCTCGGCTCCTGCGCGGCGCGCAGGCGCAGGGGCTGGGCGCCCGCCGCGGGTGCCAGACATTAGGGAGCGTCGTGGCGAGGTCGGTGCGGTCGGTGAGTTCGGCGAGCCGGCAGTCTTCGAGTCTGTCGGGGGCTCTGCGCACAAGTCATCGCGGTGGCTGGTTGAGAGCGCCGTCTCGCCAGCGTCGGACGCATCTCCTGCGGGAGCGATGTCGACAGCCGAGCGCAAGGGACATATCTGGCAGGTTTACTGGTCGATCGGAGCTGGCGCAGGAGACGGCAAGCGGGCGGGCGGCGGAACAAAAACTCCTCGGGCGCCCCCACGGCCTGGAAGCCGCGGAGTAATCGCGGAGGGCTCCTATAGGGATTGGGTTGTACACCCCGACGTGCTAGTTCGCTCTGGTCGTCGCTGCTGCCAAAGCTTCGGCGCCCGTCGCGCCCTGCGCCTGCATGAGGTGGGCGAGCCAGGCTCTTGCCCCCGCGCGGTGAGGGCGGCGCGGGAGTGGGCGGGCAGGGGGGCACAGATGTGCGTGCCGAGCCAAGCACATGTGTTCGCACCACGGTTGCTGCAGCGCGGGGCTTGTCGACGCTGAGCGCAGGGGGGCGGACTCCGAGCCAGCTTCCGAGAGCGCCCGCGCCAAAGCCAGCCTCGCGTCGCACAGCTGGCCGCGAGGGCGAAGGGCCACTCCACGATTGGGAGATGTTCCACGGAGAGTAGCGGGTAGTCAGTGAGAGGGCGGAAGCGACATGTAAATCAATAGTCCTGGTTCCGAGGAAGCCCAGCGGGGGGACAGGGCGCCGAAAAAGCATCGGCAGCGTCATCCCTCGACGAATCGCTCGAAACTCTGCACCCAACGCGCACTCAACGCGGTTCCCCGCTGCGCGGGCCCGCTGCCGCAACCCCGCCTGCGTCGCATAATGTCGCAGCGCGTCCCCCCATTTCATTCAGCGCCATCTGGGCAGCCGCTTTTCCCGAGCGCCGCCTCTGCTCATTCGCTGTCTTTCCACACGGTCGCGACACGCGGACAGAACCACCTTCATGCAGAACTACGTCTCCTCGCACCACTCTATCATTCTGGCGTGTCTGCACTTTGCAACTCGTTGGATGAAGCCTCAGCCCTCGATTCGCCGAGGTTTCCAGGCGCATGAGTACGATGCGCTTCAACGAGAGCCACGACCTAGCCAGCAACACAGTGTCGTCCGCAAAAACTATACGCGCGAGACACGCGCCCAACGTTGATTGCCCAGCCAGGGTGCCGCACTTGAGCCGCTGCCAGACCACCCCCACCTCGCGCAAGTGGTTCGCCATCACAGAATTGAGCAGTACCGGTGATAAAAGGACTCCTTGTCGCACGCCTCGCTGCACCTCGAACTGTTTACTTTCGATACCGGAAGCCAGTTTCACGTACGCGGCCATACCTCTGCACAGCTGTCACATGACACTCACCAGGCTGGTGTCTGACTGCCCCCGCGTTCGCCAGGGCCTCGAAAACCTGGCCCCAATGAAAGAGTGGAGGTCATTGGAGATCCACCCGCAGCAGCCCGCTATGGCACCTTATTGGATGGCGCTGTCCAGGCACTCCCCCTTCCGCGGCGGGGACGCGCGCGCAGGGCGGCCTCTGGACTCAAACGGCAGGTCGCGCGCCAGGGCGCCGCCTAAGGTACGAACGCCGCACCTGGTCCACCATTGGGAGATCGGGCGGATCGCATGCTGGAAGGAGCGCTCGGAGGAAAGAAGGATACAAGGCGGCCAGGGCTTTGGGCTTGACGGCCGCCCAGATGACCTCGCAGAAAAGCCCGCTGCGGGCGGCGCCAACAAGGATCCGTCTGGCGGCGCGCGCGCCACGGAAAACTGCGGCGCGGCCTCATTGAGGTCGGCCGCATGTTGCGCCAGATCGGGCATGTCCTCCTACAGGCGGACTCTGGAAGGAAAAAATCCGCCGGCCCCCTTGCGGGGCCACCAGGCTGCGAGGGTGAGGATTGCAGCTCCCTGTTCCAGTTGCAGTTTCCAGTTTCCACTGTTACACTCCTGCTTTCTGCGTCCTTACTGCGAATTATTCCTGAACGCGCGAGGGGGGGGAGCCCCAAACCAGCTTCTTTACCGTGCCCAAATCGCCTTGTCTGAATTCATGGGGGGGCGGGGGACGTGTAAAAATACATGATATTCGCGGCCCAGCGGCCATACTCCCTAATGAATTACAACATTGTTGCGTCCCCGAGGCCATAGACCTTGGTAAATTATACCGTATTCGCGTCCCCGAAGCCATAATCCATTGTAAGTTTTATAATATTCGCATCCCCGAAGCCATAAACCTTTGGAAATTACACGATAGTGCGTCTTCGAGGGGCCATAAGCACGTGTATATTAGGGAGTATTCGCGTCCCCGAGGCCATAAACCTGTGTGAATTAATCGGTGCTCGCGTCCCCGAAACCATAATCTCTATTGAGTTACACAATGCTCGCGACCCCGAAGCCATAAACCCGTGTAAATTAAATTATCCCGGCAAAGCAACCTAACAGCGATGTGTAGAAGCATATCTGGAAGCATTCTCCTTAAGATTCAGATCAGAATCCAGTTGTAGAATTCTGCTGTTCTCACAGTCGCAGTCGCATTCGCGATGACAGTCGCAGTGGCAACGGCATTCGCAATCACAGCCTCAGCCTCAGCCTGCCTCAGTATCAGCCTGCCTCACTCTCAGCCTCAGCCTGCCTCAGCCTGCCTCAGCCTCAGCCTCAGCCTGCCTCAGCCTCAGCCTCAGCCTCTGCCTCAGCCTCAGCCTCAGCCTGCCTCAGCCTCAGCCTGCCTCAGCCTGCCTCAGCCTCAGCCTCAGCCTGCCTCATCAGCCTCAGTCTGCCTCAGCAGCCAGCCTCAGCCTCAGCCTCAGCCTCAGCCTCAGCCAGCCTCAGCCTCAGCCTCAGCCTCAGCCTCAGCCTCAGCCTCAGCCTCCTCAGTCTGCCTTCAGCCTCGGCCTCAGCCTCAGCCTGCCTCAGCCTCATCAGCCTCAGCCTCAGCCTCCTCAGCCTCAGCCTCAGCCTCAGCCTCAGCCCAGCCTCAGCCAGCCCAGCCTCTTCAAAATGTGGCCCGGGAATGGAGTTCTGGGAACTCGAAGAGCACGAAGTGGCCTACAGTTGGCTCCGGGCATTCAAAATGTGGCCCGGAATGGAGTTCTGGGAAGTCGACCGACCACGAAGTGGCCTACAGTTGGCTCCGGGCATGCAAAATGTGGCCCGGGAATGGAGTTCTGGGAAGTCTGGCGAAGACCACGAAGTGGCGTACAGCTGGCTCCGGGCATTCAAAATGTAGCCCGGGAATGGCGTTCTGGGAGCGCCAAGACCGATTTTTCGAGGATGTCCCAGGCGATTTGGGCTCCGACGGCAGCCGCCGGATTCTGTCCGGGTTCCGCCCAGACCCCCCTGGGGAGTCATGATGCTCTCTTTTGACCCTACTAGAAACCTATCAGTCTTCGCTGTTAGGTAGAAATGCTTGCGTCCTCGAGGCCATACGCCCTTCTAAATTACAGAATATTCGCGTCCCCGAGGGCATAAACCTTCGTACATTATACCATGTTCGCGCCCTCGAGGCCATACACCCTAGTAAATGACACCATATTCGCATCCCCGAAGCCATACAACCTCGTAAAGTGCGCAATAGCCGCGTCCTCGAGGCCATAAGCTCAGTCAATAACGCATATTCGCGGCACCGAAGCCATCAACCCTCGTAAATTATGCCATATTCGCGCCCCCGAAACCATGAACCTCTGAGAAATACGCAATATTCGTAATTGTCAAATATTCCGCAGTTTGTGAGATCTCGGCATTACTTCACGTCAGCGTCCAGACATCCCAACACAGCTCTGGCAAGTTCCATTCCAAGTGAGGGGGGCCGGCGGCATAGGGGGCCAAGCCCTTACGGATGAGCAAGAAAAATACTCCAACATGTTCACAAAGGAGCACGGAACATCGTCCACAGACTTTTTCCCTATCTAGGCTCTGCCTAGAAGGGTTCTTACTCGGTTTGCTTAAAGGGCCGGGCAGTGTAATGCGCCCCGGGCGGTTCCCCCGGCATCCGCCCCGCGGTTCCCCCAGTCCCCTGGGAGCTTTAGCTTTAGCTTTAGCTTTAGCTTTAGCTTAGCTTTAGCTGAGCTTTAGCTTAGCTGTAGCTTAGCTTTAGCTTAGCTTTAGCATAGCATTAGCTTAGCTTTAGCTTAGCTTTAGCTTAGCTTTAGTTTAGCTGTAGCTTAGCTTAGCTGTAGCTTAGCTTTAGCTTAGTGTTAGCTTAGCTTTACCTTAGCTTTAGCTTAGATTTAGCTTAGATTTAGCTTAGCTGTAGCTTAGATTTAGCTTAGCGTTAGCTTAGCTTTAGCTTAGCTGTAGCTTAGCTTTAGCTTATATTTAGTTTAGCTTTAGCTTAGCTTTAGCTTAGCGTTAGCTTAGCTTTAGCTTAGCTTTAGCTTATAGTTAGCTTAGCGTTAGCTTAGCTTTAGCTTAGCTATACTTTAGCTTTAGCTTAGCTTTACTGTTACTACTAATGCTGCCTTCCTAGGGGCTCCAACTCCTAGGTAGGGTCGCACTGGGATAATTTGTTGACTGTTCTCGAATATTCCTCCTGTGGCGGGACATGCCCGACTTGCACGTTGCGCCTGGGCGTCGCGCGTGGGCGTGGGGGGCACGGCGCTGAGTGGTCCGAGACCTAGAGCGATGGGCCTGTTTTCCACCACCACCACCACCACCGTAAGTTGGAGGGGGAGAGGGTCCTCCTGCTCCTCCTCTTCCCTCCTCCTCCTCCTCCTCCTCCTCCTCCTCGTCCTCCTCGTCCTCCTCCTCCTCCTCCTCCTGCTCCCCCTCTCCAACTCATGGTGGTGGTGGTGGTGGCGGAAAACAGGCCAATCACAGAGTCGCGATCGGGCCACCGCCGCTCGGCCGGGGCGCACGCCCGCGGCAGCGGCGGCGGCGTGGGTGCGCTGGCCGCGAGGCCTCCTGGAAGACATCCCCCTTCGGCCTCGCGCCGAGCGATCCGACGCGCCCTCCCTCCCTCCCTCCCTCCCTCCCTCCCTCCCTCCCCCTCCCTCCCTCCTCCCTCCCTCCCTCCCCCTCCCTCCCTCCCTCCCTCCCCTCCCTCCTCCTCCTCCTCCTCCTCCTCCTCCTCCTCCTCCTCCTCCTCCTCCTCCTCTCCTCCTCCTCCCCTCTCCTCCTCCTCCTCCTCCTCCTCCTCCTCCTCCTCCTCCGGGTGGCAGGATGACGCCCCAGCACTGGTCCGGAGGCGCGCGCCAGTGGCCCCCCCCCCCCCCACCTCGCTCTCGACGTCCGGAGTGGGCGTCCGCCCCGGGATGAGGATGGGCGTGGGCGGGCTGCGGTCTGGAGGTGTCAAGGAGAGCCGGGGCGAGGGCGGATCAGGGTCGACGAACCGCTGGAACGACTCGAAGCTGGAAGCACCGCATCAGCAGAATCAGATTTGCGGCGGCCCCAGCCGGTCGCAGCGCGAGCACGTCCACGGCGCGAAGGGGATGGCGCAGGTCCTGTCGGCCCCGTTGCACATCCAGGCGAGCGCCTCTATGGCGCAGCTTTGCAGCCTGGGCCAGAGGCCTCCCCGCGGGGAGCCGCAGTCGTGGAGCTGCTGTTGGAGGAGAGCAGCCATCCGTCTGGCTAAGTCGGGCCATCGGGCTGCGGCGACGTGCAGCGTCGCGGAAGCAGCGCGCCCGCCGCAGAACCGACCGCCACTAGGGAAGGCGACCACGCTCGGGCGGTTCCCCCGAGAGATTGAGGCCGAGGCGGCGAAACGCGGGAGAGTCGGGCCGGGCAAAAGGGGGGGATAGCCAAGGGGGGGGTTGAGAATCAGCTCACGTAGCTGATTTTCCCGGCACCTCCCGGCGCCGGAGGGCGGCCATGTATCGCGGAATGGGCCCGGCGGCGGGGCCGAAACCAGCTGCATGCAGCAGATTTCGTAACCGCCCCTTTCCCTATCCCCCCCTTTCGTCCGGCCCGAAGAGATCACGAGGGGATGGGAGAGGGTAAGGAGGCACCCAGGGAGGGGTGGGGCCGAGGCCGCTCGGCGATCGCGAACTGCCCCGCGGACCAGGCGCCCGACGGGGGGCCGCTCCGTGCGTGGTCCTCGGGCTGAGGACTGTCCTCCAGGCCAGACGGTAGGGGAACGAGCCATGGCATAAACATGGAACTCGGAGGTCCGCGCGGATTTCTTGGGTTCGCGCTGGTGCCCCCTCCCTGGCGCGCGGAGTGCGCAGGGGCGGCGCCAGAGGCGCCGCCAGGGGGGTTCCAGAGCCGATCCGAGAATCCCGCGCGGACCTCCGAATGTCTGTGCCTGTGTTATTCTTCGTTCCCCCGAGAGGGGCCAACCGCGCCAGAGCCGCGCCCGGCGCCCAATCGCGCAGCCCCAGCCGCCCCGGCCGCTCGCGCGCGCCGAGGCCGCCCTCGGCAAGGCGGGGCCAGCGGGAGGGCCGCGGGCGGGGAGGGCCGCCGCCTCCCAAGGGGCGCCATATGGCCCCGGCGACGGGGCCACCGCCCCCGCCTGCCTGCGGTAGTAGGAGGGAGGGATCGGGAGCGCGCGCGCGCGGTCGCCAAAACCATGCCTCGGGGGCGGTGCCCTCCCCAAAGTGCGGCCGGTGCCGCCTCGCTCGGCGGCGGGAGTCCGCGGTGCCCCATGGAAGCGGGGCCGATTTCCGCGAATCCACACCCCCCTGATCCATGTGTGCGGTCGCCCGAGGAGGAGGCGAGGAGGACCCCACGGCGGCAGGTCGGGCCTGCCCCCGGCGGATGGGGCCACTGGCGGCTGGCGGCGACGGCCACTGCCGCCTCGCCCCTGGCCGCGCGAGGACGGCCCTCAGCGTGCACGAGGGGGAGGGAGGCCATGCCGCCCGAGGCGCGGGTGGCCTGCAGGCCTCCTCCTCCAACGGGAGCGTGCGGGACGGAGGCGCCGCACGCCCATCCTCCAGCTGGGGCGGCCCTCGAGGGGAAGGGCGGCACGGCCGCCACTGCGAGGGGGCACGCGCACGCGCACGAGCACGCGCACGCGCACGCGCACGCGCACGCACACACGCGCACACACGCGCACGCGCACGCGCACGCACACACGCGCACACACGCGCAGACACGCGCAGACACGCGCAGACACGCGCACACACGCGCACACACGCGCACACACGCGCACACACGCGCACACACGCGCACACAGGCGTTCACAGGCGCACACAGGCGCACACAGGCGCACACAGGCGCACACAGGCGCACACAGCACACAGCACACGGCACACAGCACACAGCACACACACGCACGTACGCACGCACGCACGCACGCACGCACGCACGCACACACGCACACACGCACACACACACACACACACATACACACGCATACACACACACACACACGCACACACGCACACACACACACACACACACTCACACACTTTTTGCGTCGGCTGCTGGGCAGAATGACTGTGTTGGCAGATGGAACACATGTAGGGCATACACGTGCTGATTCTGCCGCAATGCAAGAGAGGACGGGTGGGAACGCCCGACCCGGGCTGGGCGAAAGGGGGGGATAGCAAAAGGGGGGTTTGAGAATCAGCTGACGTAGCTCATGTTCCCGGCGCGTCCCGGCGCCGGGAGGCGGCCATATGTCGAGGAGTGGGCCCGGCGGCGGGGCCGAAACCAGCTGCAATTGGAGTCCCGAAACGGTGCGGTGACAGACCGTGCGGTGACCTCGAAATCCCCGAAGACCTCACCGCACGCTCCATGCATGCAGCAGATTTCGTAACCCCTCCTTTCCCTTTCCCCCCTTTTCGTTCGGCCCGACCGACGCGGGAGGAGGGAGATCGGACGGCCCTCTCAGAAGGGCCCGGGCGACGGCGGGGCAGCGCTGCGACGGTGGGGCGGCGGCCGCGGGGTAGCCGGGGGGGAGCGGCAGCCAGGGGCAGCTGCGTGGGGCGGGGGGGGAAGAGGCCCAGGCGGCGCTGGGGAGAGGTAGCGCAGCAAGGTGGCTGAGCGCTGAGTCAAGGGGCTCAGAGACACACAAATAAATACACACACAAATAGCAGGATCTCCAGTTTTTTTTTCCAATAGTTTCTGGGTTTTTGTCTCCCCCCCCACTTCCCAGATGTTCCCACATTTTCTAGGGAATCGACGATCAATTGTGTCCGTGTGTTCTTGTTCACTCCTGGCTGAAATCGAGCCGACCTTCCAAGCGACAGCGCCACAAGAGAAGGCCACCTCAAGGGGGGGGCCGGGGGGCAGCCGGGAAGGGCCCAGCAGGCGGAGCAGAGCGAGGCGCCGAGGTCCAGGGGCCCGCGAGGCGCGGGGAGAGGGCGGCCCGGACACCGGACGGGGAACCGCGGTGGGCGGAGCAGCGAGCAACACACGCACACACGCACACACACACAGGCACACAAGCACACACGCACACACGCGCACACACGCGCACACACACACACATACACACACACACACACACACGCACGCACGCACGCACGCACGCACGCACACACACACACACGCACACACGCACACACACGCACGCACACACGCACACGCACATGCGTGTTTTGATACCGCGGCCACGCGCGCAGCGACCAGACGCAGAAAGTCAAGAGGCGAGATTGAGAGCGGCAGACGCGCGCGGCCGGGCCCTCAGAAGAAGTAAGTACACACACGCAGCTTTGAGCAGAGGCCGACCGTCCTGGCATGCCTATAGGCCGTCCACGACATGTTCTTAGAACCCACAAGTGCTCTAAGAGCAAAAGCAAGGATCTCAGAACACAAACCCGATGCGTTACAACAGGACAGTCCCAGCCAGAAATGTTCTGAGAACATGTCGTGCAGACCCCAAAGGTGCTCATAACACTCTTTGGCAAGACGCTTCGCCACTGCTTGACAGACCCAGACCCCCGACGCCATGATTTTTTCATGACGTCGACCCCCAGAGGTCTGGACCCCTTCCCCGGGACCCGTTCTTCATCCTGGCTCGTTTTGACGGTCCCGAGGCCCGGCAGGGGCCCCCAGAGGCCGAAAATATATGGAAAAACCTCCCGTCGTGATTTTTTCATGACTCGAGGAGGTCTGGGGCTGGCCGGCGGCGCGGGCAGTGCGAGCGGCCCCCATCGCGGCCTCCCACAGGCCGGCGGCGCGGGCCCCCCCGCCGCGGCCGCGGGCCCGCGGCCCCTCGTGACGGCGAAGAGCGGCGCGCGCGCTCTGCGCACACGCGCCCCAGGCTGGATGGAGCATCGAGGATCGAGCATCGAGAATCGAGCATCGAGGATCGAGCAGCGAGCATCGACGAGCAGCGAGCATCGAGCAGCGAGCATCGAGCAGCGAGCATCGAGCAGCGAGCATCGAGGACGTCTCCAGGCCCCTCCCGGGCCGTCCGAGGCCTCCGGGGGCCTCCACAGGCCCTCGGGGGCCTCCGCGGGACCCCTGGCGGGGGTCGGGCGGTGCGCGGGCCGCCCCTCTGCGAGGCAGCCCGCGGCACCGGTGGCCGGCCAGGAGCGGCGGCCGCGGAGGCTGCTGGAAGTGGGGCGCCGCCAAGGCGGCACCCCCGAGCAGGCGGTGCTCGGTGCATGCCTGGCCATCGCTCGGACGTCCATTCCTGTGTTTGTCTCGGTTTCGTGCGTGGTTTTTTCGTCAAACCGTTACGTCGACGAAATGTTGCACCACTTTTGCCGCGCATTGTCAGCTGTATTGGATTGCTCCTCCCCCCCCCTCCCCCTGATCTTAATATTGGGCACATGGCAAAGGTCCCTTGGCGCCCCCCCAAGGCTCGCGACAGAATGTTGCACCACCGAGCCGTTTCGATGAACCCGGGACCGCAGCCAATGGTAAGATTGGGGGGAGGGGGGGGGAAGCGAGCATCCATTGCAAAATCGGCTTGCTTTCTTGACATCACCAGGTGGTGCAACATTTTGTCGATGTACCGAATGATCAAGGATGCTCCTCGATGGTCCTCGCCGAAAGAAAAAAATACACACGCCCGAGCGATGCCGAGGTGCTCGGTGCCGGACCCTGGGCGCTCCGCTCTGGCAGCCTCGGCCTCTCTCCGGCCACGGCTCTCCCTGCGGGCCCCTGGCCCTCGCGGGGGCTGCAGGACGGCGACGACAGCGAGCGAGAGGGCACCCTCGATTTCACGGGCGAAAAACGGTATAAAATAAACTTTTTCGCTGTCGGGGGCGCCTGTCCCTGGGCGGCTGAAAAGTTCATACCCTTACTGTGGCACTGTAGGGGTATAGACTTTCCAGCCGCCCAGGGACAGGCGCCCCCGACAGCGAAAAAGTGTATTTTATACCGTTCTTCGCTCGCTGATCGACGAGACCCTGCCCGTGCCCTACGAGAGCGCTTCTCTGGTACCTTTCGCGGCAGCGGCCGCTGCCGGCTCCAGCCGCCGCCGACCCCCCGGGTGCGCGACGTCACGACTCGTGCTGGCGTCCTAGCTGTCCTTTGTCATTCCAAGACATTTCCCAGAGAGGCGTTCCTAGACATTCCTAGACATTGTCTTTTGTTACTTCTAGACGTTCCTAGTTCCTATGTTGTTATTCCTAGACGTTCCCAGACGGCGCTGGCGCGAAACGTGACGTTACTGGCCCCGCCCCCCCTCCTCCCCCCTGGCAACGACCGTGATTCCGCCCACAAGCAAAAGAGGCTCTTTACAGTGTTGGCGCCGGAGGCAGCAGCACCACTCTGTAACCGAGGGGCGCTGTACGAGGAAAAAGGCAGAGGCAGCTCAAGGGGGCGAGAGCCAACTCTTGAGCTCTTGGCCCCAGAGACGAGCTTGGAAACTCAGACGTGCCTCGATCGTGCCATGCCATGTTCGGAGGATCGGTCAAGACGACAACGTGGAACAGACGCTGCCCACACCCTGCACAACGGCCATCAGCGTACATGTCTACATCGGAAGCCCACGCGGCCGACCGCACAGCGCAGCGGGCCCCTCAGGATGCAGACCGCGGAGCCGCGCGCAAAGATGACCTCGCCAATCGAGCTGCGGTCCCCAGCAGGTGTGGCGAGAGACGAAGCCAGGACTGACAACATCGGATAGGGATAAATCGGAAATCTCTAAGATCTTGCGGCTCTGGGAAATATATCGGGCGCCACGGCCTTCTCAGAGCGTGCCGGAACGCTCTGAGAGCGTCCCAGAACGCTCCGGAAAGATTGATCCTTGTCCTGGCCCTGCCCAAAGAAGTGCTGGGAGAGGAGTGCTCTGGTCAGGAACTTGTGCTTTGCGTGTCGCGGCGGCTGCCCCGGCGACGCGCTAGCCTTGCAAGCGGCTAGCGCGTCGCTAAGCTCAGCGGGCCGGGAGGCTGGGAAAAGCTCGGGAGGTTGCCGCTCGGAGACCAGGACGTGGTTAGCGTGTCGCGCCGAAACGCGGTAGGCCAGAACCGGCGGTGCGACGCGGCGATGAGCCAAAGCTCCCGACCGTAAGAGAATGGCGACCGTGTTGGACTCCCTTCAAGCTCCGATCCGAGTGCCGTGTTGGACGCGGTACGTGCATAGTTTGCTGGATCCGAGGGCCGAAAAAGCTTTGCACGAGGAGAAGGAGGAGGCGGAGGAGGAGGAGGAGGAGGAGGATCCACGACGCTTCGGGAGAAGTCACCGCGGCACGGCGAACACAAGTCGAGAGTCACCCGCGGGGAAGTGCACATAGGGGCGCCTGTCGGTAGTCAGAGGAGCAGAGCCGTCGAGGGTCGCCGGCAGCGCCCGCTCGCATTCCTCCGGGTACCGCCCTGGGAGGGTCCACTTGTGCGTACTCCGGATTCCATAACAAAGGGGGGTGGGTCACATGTGGGGGGGGGGTCTGATTCGAGCTGTCTTGGAGGGTTCGGAGGGTGTCTGGGCAAAAGGCCGCCCTTTCATGGATGGTCTGGGGGGGTCTAAAACTTCTCGTCCGGGAGGGTTGTGACCCCCTCCCTTTTATCACGAGATCTGGAGTACCATTCCAGCTAGTCCACCGCTGATGAGCAAGTGCGGCCCCTCCTCCTCTCCTTTTTTGCCCGCCGCTGACGCTGTCCTCCCTGAGTCTGCGGATGAGCCCTTGAGCTCCTGATCTCGACCCTGCAGGTCTCGGAAGCCTTGATGGACACAGAATCCAGAGTCTAAGTCAGGCGTTCTCGACGCTGCCCAGTCTCGCCGTCGCTCGGACGTCCATTCCCCGTGCAATGTTCGGTTTCGTGCTTTGATTTTTCGCACGATGCGCCAAAATGCTTCTCTCTGGGCCTCGCCGGACAAAAATGCACACGTCCGAGCGATGCCAAGGAACAGCCTCGGACTCCGGCACAGATCCACCAGCCCAGCAGGAAATCCCTGCAAGTCTTCAGCGGCGGGAAGCGGCGGGCCCACAAGCTCGGCAGGGGCCGAGCTCGAGGGAGGCCGCCTCACATCACGGCC
>CAUYUJ010022364.1:27500-42500 GCA_963575745.1 Prorocentrum cordatum
CGGCACCCAGCCGCGAGCGGGCAGCGCCGCTCTGGACGGAGGCTCCGATGCCACCCCATGGGTCGGCCTCCGAAGCCAGCGCCAAAGCGCGCCTCGCACGCGCCCTGACCAGGGCGCCGATCGCACCCCAGTGGCCCGCATGGGGCCCACCTCCCTCCACCGAAACCGCCCGCCCTCATCCACCAAGGCGTTGCCTTGAAAACGGAAGGGGTCAATCTGCTCACTAGGAGAGGCGCGGCGTCGTTCGCGTGGGAAAGGACCCACTTTCGGCTCACCTCCGCGACCCGAACCTGGAGCGCAACGCGAATCATATACCACAACTCCTTAGTTACACCATTCGTCTGAATCTGTCGGCCTCGCGCCCAAGCCGATGCCACAAGTTCATGACCGGTCGCAAACAGCAGCCGCATAGGCACATTCTCAAGCGCAAGACAAAACGCGAGCAACTCGGATCGAGGGACCGTCTGCCGAAGGCCCCAAACAGGAGTGGACAACCCCCAGGCGACTTCCCACCCCCCTCGGCCGTCAGGCTGCGTCGCGACCGCCGCAGCGCCACACCTGCGACTACGTGGGCCCGCACTGCCCCCCCCCCCCCCGTCTCCAATGACCACAACCATCCCATGCGCGGGGCGCGGCTCAAACTCGGGGGCATGGGTCGGCCGCAGGGACAGAAGGTTTTCTTTAGGAGCAGCCGAAAGGTGGGTGCAAACCTTCGGCTGCGCACCACTGAGCGACGACGCGGGGCACTGCCCCCCTGCGACTGAGCCTGCTGCCTGAGACACTCGCTCTTCTCGAACTCTTCAAAACCGACATTGCCTGGGCACTCCCATACTCGATGGAAGTGATTTCCCGTGCTCAACGCGCACCGACGGCAGAACTCGTCAACCTCATACCTCATTGCAGCTTGCTGCCCACGCGTGAACTGCCCACCTGAAACTGCTGCGTTCTGGGGGCCCACTAAATCATAGGCGTCTTCAGCCAGAAACGCTCGGACCCCCCCCCCCCGCTAAGAGCGCGCCCCCGCCCCCGAACTCCAACCCCTCACCGCCGTGAAGAATGGGCGCGTGAGTCCAGGGCAAGGGCGACAAGTCCGGGACATAACCAGACAGCAAACCCGTACAATCTGCATCTCCAAGCTCGAAACCCTCATCGCTAACAGAAGGGGCCCTCCAAAACTCGCCCCCTCCCCCCCGTCGGGCGGCGCCGGGGGTCGGGGGCTGACGGGATCCACCCAGCCTCATAAAACGACGCAATCACCGCGCCGACGGGACCTTGGACCCAACCCCATCGAAACTTCATGGGCCACAGACGGGGGGCGAGATGCTTCCACGCCTTTCGAACGCGGTCGCGAAGACATGGCGAAGACTCCCAAACTACACGAACCTCGAGGACCAACTGCCTGCGGAGATCGTGCCCTGGGTCTCTCATCCCCAAGTGAAAATCTAACAGCGTCGCCAAACACCTACCTGTTCCTGGCCCAACAATGGCCTGACCAGCGTGGCGCCTGAGAAACAGCTGGCTGGGGCTAACACCGCGCACTCGGGGGCCAAGCGCGACCTGGGGGGGGCCAGTTGTCCAACGAGACTGTGAGACTTTAGACAATTTAACTGGGCGACGGAGCTTCCTAATCTGGCTAAACCTCTTGCTGGCTTTGGCTAGCCTCTGCTTCGCTCGCCGCAGCTTCCGAGACTTGCCCTAGGTGGTCTCGCATCCAACGTCGACAGCAGAGGTGGTAGCCATGCGGAATCCGCGCCCGCTTGGGCGCATATCATACTTTGGCTTGAATATTAGGGTAAGTGGCCAAGACAATACATTTCTCCGGGATCAGAAGTCTGGCCTCGCGCAAACCTTCGGCCGGCGCACGGGCCGACGCCGCCAAGGCAACTGCCGCGCTCACTGCCGTGCCTTCGGCCCTCGAGACCGCATCATCGATGAAAGACCAGGGCCGATGCACCTTGACCTGCCGATGGGCACGCTCCAGAATCGGAAACAAGAGAAGCTTGGCTAGCGGCGCACACGGGCAGGACCATGCAATCAGGGACCTCGTTGGGTTGATAGCCAGGCTGGCCCCTCCTTGGCTCCACAAAAACCTGGGCGCCAAATGGACCTGCGCCTCCAGAGCGACAACCAAGGCGGGAAACCCTACGCCAGAGTCGATACCACGTCGCATAACTGGTCTCAGAGATCGTAAAAGTTTCCAATGTCAGAAAGCAGCGTTGCAACCTGAACTCCTGCCAACACTGTCGTTTCCTGCAACAGACTGCGTATCAACGCTGCTCGTTCGGCTGAACCACCTTTCACTGCTGTACCCCAGAACTGATCAAGACCTGAACTCCAAGCATCAACGAGCCCTGATCGCACGCGGCCCCAGAGATTGATCACGTTCGGGATCATTCCCATCGCCCGATCGCCTCTCTGATTTGGCTTCGGCAGCAGGGCGCAAATCGTTGCTGAGACCTGCTCAGGCCAAGCGCCCTCGAATTCAACGGCGTCCAAAAGGTTGGCCAACTCGATTACCCCCTGTTCTGGAAGCCTCTGAATGTCGGCCACTCGGAGAACATCAGCCCGGCTTTCTTGGCGGGGACCTTAGTCGTGAGGGAGGAAAGGTGAGAGGCCTCAATGGGGCCCTATAGGGGCCCTCGCCCACCCTGCGGGGCGCTCTCGATATGGCATCTTGCAGAGCTTCTGGGGTATCTACAGGGTCCAACCACTTTTGTTGCCGGGCACGCTGCTCCCCGGCCGCGATGGCCGCGGGATCTGAGACTACACGACCCGGCAACATCGACTCAAGAGGGGCTGGCGACAATTGCTGCATATGCCGACGCAGAATACCGAGATTCTTTCTCCGCCGCTCTCTCGCCCAGTTCAAGGGCACGGCGGGAGACTGATGTCCCACGAGCGTGCGCACTGGCGGCATGCCCATCAGCAGCCTCGACCAGCTCCTGCAATCCTGAGTCGCTCTGCAGACTGGGATTATACACGCACGCAATCGCGGCGTCTCCAAGCTCGCGGAGACCCTGGCCTATCTACCCAAACAAATTATGACCATATAACTGCTCACTCTGCTTCCGAAGCTTAGACATGCACAGGCCCCTCTGGCGCCCACCCTTGCCCGAGCGCTGCAGGAAGGCGATTATCTTCAAGAGCGCTGCTCACACAGCCCACCACTCAGCAGCGGGCCCAGTGGACAAATGCGCCCTGCCTGGCGCGGCCCTCGGTTGTCCAAGTCAAAGAAACACCTTGAGCGCGCCCCTGATATGAGGCCCAATCCTCTCGCCCCTCTCGGGGCGCCATCCAGATAGCCACTTCTGCTCGAGTGACCCAACTAGCGCACGTATCATTCGCTCGCTGCGTCGACACTGGTCGCGCCGTATGCAGAAAATGGCATTCGGACTGATCGCGGGAAAAAGGCAGGCTGCCCGACCAACTCGCTTGCCTGGGCCCGCTGCTCTGGGGTCACCCTGCAAGTGCCCTCACTAGCGATCTGCTCACTGCGCTCAGGAAGAGGGCGCGCCGGGTCGAAAGCCTCGCGCAACTCTAGGGCCAGCCGACCGCGGCGAGCAAGCCTGGCCTCCTCTCGGCGCAGCGAAATCTTCCTCGCTTGATCCGCCTGATTTTGGGGCCTGTCCATCTGGGGCAGCCCCTCGGAATCTGCAGCTTGCGGTGCCGCACGGGCTGCTCGGCCTGCTCGAAGGCGATCGCGATGCCGCAGTGGGCCCCCCACGGGACTGCCACAGCTGGCGCGAGCGTGACTCGCTCCATCAGGCCCCCGCCGACGATGGCGAAGTCAATCAGGGATCCCCGACCGTCGTCACGCGCGGCAGCAAAGGGAGGAAACAGCATCACACCTCGCAGAAACTCGTGGATGTTGACCTTCACCAACTGCCCAGGCGCGCAGTTCCAATCCCCGATGATGACACGCGGGTCTGCCAAGCCCCGCACAGAGGAAACCGACGCCCTCTCGCCATGTCAGTGTGCCCCGTCTGCAACCCGAGCTCGGGAGCGAGGCAAGTGGAAACCATCGCCACATTGCCCGCCTTGAGATTCCAAACCATTGCAGCGAAGCCAAAGAAGGGACTCGCAGCGGCCGAACGATACCTAACCATGTGCTCAAATGGCGATGTCGCAACATGAATTCTCGCCGGAATAGCTTCCCCCGCCGAGGCCCCAGTCTCTGATCGCCCACTTGCTCGCGCAGGCGCAGCGACCAACTTCCACCCATCCTTGCGCGCAGAGGCTTGGACCTCGGCTGTGCGCTCCGCATCGAGGTGCGCTTCCGCGAACTGGAAAAGGTTGGACTCCTGCGGGATTGCTGCGAACTCGTGGATATTCGCGCCCCGCTCGGTGACGTTGCCATGCAGAGCCGAGACTCGCTTCTGACCCCCCTGCCCTCGAGGTAGACCCAGCGCCACATCCACGACGACGGGCTCGTTCGGGGAGGCCACCTGCCCTCGCACCGACGCCGCCTCAGACGAGGGCGTGGCCACCTCCCCCCCGCCCTCGGCCCCCATGGGGGCGGCCGCTTGCCTCTCGCCTTCATGGGCATCGTCAAGGTGCTGATCTGGCTCCAATTCCCTTCATGACGTGGCAACGTTGAACCCGCCGACGGCTCGAGGAGCACCGCGGTGGGACTTGCGATCTGATCCTCAGCCTTGGGGCGGTCGCGTGGGCCCCCTGGCTCGGGGGAGGGGTTCTCGGGCGCTCGCAGAGCTGCCTCCCGCCTGGCCCAGACCGACGCGCCGCCCCCCCAATCGACTGCGGACCCGTCCACGCCGCCCCACCGGGAACGGCGCGATCTCCCATCCTCGCGCCGACAGCGGCCCGAGGGCCCGCGGCACTCGGAGGGCCCGCGGGCACCGCAGAAGACATGCCCACCTGCCCCCCGCCAGCATCCTGTGGCGACGTTAAACCCCCCGGCTGCTCGAGGAGCACCGTGGTGGGATTTGCGCTCTTATTACTGTCATTGCCTTTTTCCGCGTTCCTGATCGATTCGGCATGGCGACGTTGAGCCCGAATGCGGCTCGAGGAGCACCGCGTCGGGATTTGCGCTCTGACTCGCTCCTCCGCGGTTGCCCTGGCAGTGTCTCTCACCGCGTGGCGACGCTGAACCCGCGAGCGGCTTGTGGAGCACGGCGGCGGGGTTTGCGATCTGACGCCTCTCCCCGTCGTAGGTGGCCATGAGAGATGAGGGCGCCGAAGCCGCCGTTGCCGATTCCGTCGGATTTGGGGGAATCGCCGTGGATGCTAGTGGAGACCCGCGCCCTGCCGTCGCTGCATCGCGCGCGCGAGCTCGACCTCCATGCGCAGCGGAGCCTTCGCCGCCGCTCTCAAGCCTCAGCTCGTCAGCGAGCTGAGCGACGCGCTCATCGGGTTGGAGGGCATCGACCACCCGCGCGCCCGCGGCCTCCTGCATCCGATGATGGGCCCCGCTGCACGTTCTCGCCGAGTTCGCAGCACATGCGACCTCCACGTGGAGCGGAGCCCCCGTTGTCGCTCTCAAGCCCCAGCTCGCCAGGGGGCTGAGCGACGCGCTCGTCGGGGAGGAGGGCATCGACCACCCGCGCGCCCGCGGCCTCCTGCATCCGATGGTGGGCCCCGCTGCATGTCCTCGCCGAGCCCACATCGCGTGTGGCTATCTCTGCCCATGGGGTGAGCGCGGGGCCCGAAGCCGCTCGCTCTGCCCCGAGGGTGAAGCCTGGGCCCGACGACGCGTGGCTAGCTCTGCCCCGAGGGCCCCAGGGGTGCCCGAAGCCGCTCGCTCTGTCCACGCGGTGAGTGCCGAGCCCGAGGAGACCGATGGACAGGAAACCTCAGTATAATATTCTCCCATGGTACTACAAGGGCTGCCCTTGGGCCCTCTTAGTGGTTTCGAGCATCTGCTTGGCCTGATCTCCCAGGTCTGCATCATCCCCGCAAGGCGCAGCAATGGCAGCAGCGGCGCCATCAGCCCGCGGAGTAGGCGGAGCAGCCGCCACTGGGCCGCTGGGACCTGCCGCCGTCGACGCGCTCGTCGCTGCCGAGGACGACGCGGGGGCTGCTTCACCTGCTCCTGTGCCTGCTGCTGTGCCGTTACCCTCTGGCTCCCCCTTTGGGCTCTTGGCGCCGCTGCCGCTTGGCCTGAAGCCGCGCCTGCATCTCTGCAGCATCGCGGCGGCGCTGGCCCGAGTTGCTGGCCGTCGCACCGAACAGCTCGCCGACCTTCGCCTTGAGTTCCTTCGCGAGTTTGGCCTGCTTTGCCGCCAGCGCCTCCTTCTCGGACCCGTCCATTCTGGGACCCTCCAGCTCGAAAGCGGGCCCTGCCTCGAACTGGACGTCGTCACTCTGCAGGAGCGCCGTGAGGTTGAATGCGGCAACTGGTTTCGTCTGTTCCTGCGGCTGGGCATGCTGCTGAGGGGGCTGACCACGAGCACTCTGCAAGGCCAGAGTGCCTCCTCTGCCGCACGCTGTGCGCGAACAGTTTCCCGCGCCGCCTCGAGAGCAACCTGCTTGCGCTCAGAATATCAATCATGCGCCTTCGCGTCGGACTCCATGACCATCTCCAGGGCCAGCTTAACCTTCCGCTCCAAGGTGCACTGGTGCTGGTACGGTTGGCTAAGGTCCCGCTGGATGACTGGGGCGGGCGGCGGCAACTGCTGCTTGAGCCCTGCTGCTCAGCTGTGGCTGTGGGAACTTCCTGCGTGTCAGTGTGCGACCCCGCTGCCCCCCCCCCTCGTTTTTGCGATGGCGGGGACATGGGCCAAGACGGCCACTCCTTCCACCCGTCAGCGTTCTCACTTGCGGCTGCTTGCTGGATCCGAGTCGCCCAGACCCTTTGTTCGGCTTCTTGTGCCACGGCGGCGTTGGCGACAACTCCAACGCTTTACCACAGCTGACACAACTCTCGCGGCCATTCCACTTCCACGTGCACGAGCATGCCGTACACTTGACATAGCCCGCCTGCTTTACCATATGGCTCGTTCAGATGGGCGTGAGCGGACTGCTCCTGCAGAAGCTCACACAACCTGCGTCGCCTGGCAGCTCACACAACGGTGCGATGGAATAACTTTGGGACTAGCCGCGGACTAGCGGTACCCACTTGTTTCCCTGGGGAACTCAAAGCCTTGAGCCAAAATGGCTACGAAGGAAGGGAAGGGGGGGAGAAAGAAGAAGACGGATGAGGAAAGGATCAAGAGGAGGTGGAGGAGGGGGAGGAGGAGGAAGAGGAGGGGGAGGAGGAGGAGGAATGAGATGGTGGAGGCGAAGTGTTCCCCGTGGGTGGGAGGGCGAGGCGGAGAAGGAGGAGGCAGAGGAGCAGGTGCAGGAGCGGGAGGACGGAGGGAGCGGGATGGTTTCTCTGAAGCGTTGGAATGGTTGCATGTTCTTTGGAAGCCTTCGGCGGTTTCCTGGTGCTTTGGCAGCGTTCAGATGTTTATCGCGGCTTTCCGACGTGCGTTGTACATAACATGTGCCCTCATGTGTTGGCAGACCCGGGTGCAGGAGGATGAGGAGGAGCAGGAAGGAAGAGGATGGAGAAGACGGGAAGAAACGGGGGGAGGGATTAGGGGACGACAAGGACGACGAAGAACATGACAAGGAGTGTGGACCCTCCTCCTCCGTCTCCTTCTTCTCCTCCTCCTCCTCCTCCTCCTCCTCCTCCTCCTCCTCCGTCGCCACCTCCTCATCATGATTACACTCCGTCTCCATCCAGAAGGCATCGCTTCCCCGCAGGTCATCGAAACAGGGGCCGGTCTGCGATGGGTGCTCGAGCCTCCTCGGAAGCAGAGGGGCCTTCATCTACAGAGGCCGTTGGCCATGGGGCCGCTGAGGGGATCGGCCCTTCAGGAGCCGCATAATTTCTTGTCCCTGCCGCTCTTCGTAACCACAGCCAAAGACAAGGGACGAGGACGAGACCAGGGAGAAGGCGAACACCGAAACGCGGTAACAGGAGCAGGAGCAGGGCGAGGGTTTGGGAGAAGGTGAGGGCGAGTGAACTGGCGAAGTGACGGTCCCTTCAACACCGAAAAAGTCCTGGTGCGCAGCGCGCGGCAGAAGTGCGGCGTGAGTAAAAAACACTGCTCGGCTATGGAAGCAGAGAGACTACACCGATGTTCAAATGGCAATTGGCAATCGGCAGACATCTTGCGAATCAGTAGGACTGGCAGTCAACTGCCGCCGTCCGCCTAACAACGTAGCTCTTCGCCATCGGGTGAAACAAGCTCAGCAGGGATGATGAGGCCGAGGTACAACCAACCCGCATAATAAGGGCGCACGATAAGGATGCAAGGGCCTTTGGAAGGCCATGCCGACACTTTGCGAGCAGGGCGCGGCCAGCGAAAGCGGCCAAAGATATGCCGAAATGAAAGGATGCAACGGTAACCTTGAAAATTGCTCATCCTTACTATGCGGGTTGACTGTATTATCATTCCCGTGCCTGGTTCCCCGTCTGTGCCCATGTCTGCGTGTATACCATGCATGCGGTGGCATGGACCTCCCTCTCCATCTTACCGTCGCTCCCTCCTGCATTTCACGCCGCCCACTCCTTCCACCCCATGTCGCTGAAACCCCCAAAACGGCAAAAACAAACTCGGACTACGAAGACGACGGGGTCAAGGGAAAAGATGGGTTGTCAATCGACCTCCACGTGTTACATAGCCTCGCACGTCCCACACTCTTGTGGTTCCGTTTCAATCGCGACTACATCGACCACTTCACCTTCTGGACCAAAGACCCCCAAAGGGGCAACGATAACTCCGACTTCCACGACACGGGCTGGGCACAGCGGCTACAGCCTGAAAGGACCGTCCCTGAAGCCAAATTGTTATTTCCACCCTTCTTGGGTTGGAACCTCGTTGTGAAAAGAGCACTGCGGTCTCCACTCCCCTCCTGTCCTCCTCCCCCTTCCTCGTGCCTCCTCCTGCGCTGCTCCATGGGGAGCTGCAAACTGCGCGCCTGTCGTAAGTACCTGGGAGGTCCAACGGACTGGGGGACCACTCAGACCCAGCCGGGTCCTCGCAGTTCCATGGGTGGCTCCGAAATGCGCACATGTCGCCACTCTCGTGGGATCGCGGGAGGTCCAGCGGACTAGGAGGTCATGCGAATCGAGCAGACTGGGGGGCCACGTGGATACAGCCGGGACCCCGAAGCCCCCCGGGTGGTTGCTAACTGCGCGAGTGTACCCCGCTTTGGTGGGCTCCCAGGAGGGTCGTCAGAATGAAAGCGCACGCAGGTCCAGCCTGGACCTCGCGGCCCCCTGGGTGGCTACGGTGTGTCCAAGTGTCTGAAGGGGCCCTGGGACACACAAATACATGACACAAATAACAGGCCCATCTTTTCCAATATTCTCTAGGTTGTTGTCTTCCCATAGTTTCCCATCTTTCCTCGGGAATCGAGGATTCATTGTGTCTGTGTGTTTTTCCCTCCTGAGTGTCGCCGCTTTCGTGGAACCCTGGATGATCCAGCGGGGGGGGGGGGCGCGCAGACCCAGCCAGGACCCTGCGGCACCCCGGGCGGCTGCGCAGTGCGCAGCCCGCCGCCCATGTCGCCGGCTCCTGTCCCGGGCGCCGCTGGCGGACCTGGCCGCGCGCCTCCAAACTTGGTGGTCCCCTAGCGTGGTGGTGAGAACACCCGGTGGTGAGTTTTGGGCGATTTGGGTAATGGTTTTCGAGCGCTGGCTGGCCCAGGAAACGCAAAACCTCGTGGCGACCGCGTGTCCCCAAACCCGGTGGTGACCCAGAATTATTTGTTGGGGGAATCGGGGTCACCACCGGGTGTCTCACCACCTGGTTTGGAGACCACCAACAAACTCTCGATGCCCGCGCGGGAATTGCCGAGGAGAAGTCTGCGAAGCACGACCGAAGGGACACAAGCGGCAGGTGAGGTCTCGGCGAGCGCGCGCAGTGGCTGCCAGTTTGCCGGCGCCGTCGGAGCTGTTCGCAGCAGGCAAGGGCTGGTCGAATGTGACAAGGCGCGCGCCCACCTGGCGGTTCGCGCCGTGCCGTCAGTCAGTGCGCGGCGCTGTTGCATCGCAGAGCGCTGGGCGCTGGAGCGCCACGTGGCGCATGGCGCTGTCTTCAGTGGCCCGCTCCCCCCCCTCCTCAGGCGCCCGTCACCTGCAGCGGCATCGCGGGCCAACCGAGCAGATGTAGCGCATGGCTCCGTTACTCCAATCAGCGTTTCTCCCTCTTCCCTCACAAGCCTCCTTGGCCTCTTCCCCCTCTTCCTCCTCTTGCTCCTCTTGCTCCTCCTCCTCCTCCTCCTCCTCCTCCTCCTCCTCCTCCACTTTTGTCCCCCGTTCATGTTGCGCACGTGTGCGACGTACGGGGCCCGACATCGCATCGCCTCCCCAAGCGTTGCGTGCCTAATTTCTCGCAACGTGCTCTTTTGTATGAAGAGCGTTTGCAACGATAGCCGCCTCACGTGCAGAATGGGTTGGGCACGTCTCGGGTAGTTGTTCGCGAGAAAGCCCGTGACTGGCCCAGCCCGCCCCCCCTCCCCCCCATCCCCTGGGTCACGCCACGATTCGCGGCGGCGCCGTCTGCGAAGGAGCCATTTCTGAGTAGTCCCAGGCGGCACAGGCGCGACTCGCGACGTGACTGGTCCCATCCCCCCCTCCCCCCACTGTTACGCCGTTTCTCGCCAGGGGGTAGGCAAATTGGCTCCCGCAGGCAACCGACCGTTACGCCTCGGGAGGTACGACGACACACGGGGCCGAAGACAACGGCAGGCCGAGTCAGGGGACAACCGACGGGACAGCCAGCAAGGCGCGCCGCCGCACCCGTGATACAGCCGGGCCGCTGGAAAACGGAGCAATAAACCAGGAACGAAACTCCTTCCCTTCTAGGTCGAGCCGTAGAATCCGAGCGAACGGCCGTACAATCCTAAGGAGCACCCAGAAAAGCAGCAGAGCGCATGCGAACCGATGGAACCACCGAACCCCTTCCGACCTCGAAGTGGACCTTATTTCAACGAACTGACTGTAGCGTCCTCCCCCCGGTCAAGCGCGAGTATCGGCGGCGAGCGAAGGGGCGAAGTGAGAAGGAGAAGGTTTTCTCAGAAGGCGGTGGGGCTTCTCAGAAGACCTCCGGCCTTCTGAGAGTTTCTGTGTCCTCGGGGAACGCTCAGAAACTGTCTCAGGAGGCTGGGGGCTTCCGAGCCCTCCGAGAGGACCCGCCTTGTCTTAGTAGTTCCCCCCAGGCTCGCCGCCGAGTGTAGGGTGAGGGGGAAAGGCAGCCGCGCCACGCTGCGCCTGCCTCGTCTCCTACTCTTCTCAGGTTTCACCACCCTCGGAGGCGTTCAAGAGAGCGGCGAGGGCAGTGGATAGGGAACCATTGGATAAAGGATCCAAGGTCTGAAAGTCAGTGGAACTCCAATCGTAGACTTGGTGTCCGTTCCACGGGAGCCTACGCGGCCCCTGGCGCTGTCCGATGTGGGCCTGATTTGGATTTGCTTTGGATCGCAATTTGGACGAACTGGATTCGGACTGGATCTGGACCGGACTCGCGCGTTCACGCGGGAGACGAGAAGAACGAGGAGGGGGAGAGGGAGCAGCAAGGGCGAGGAGGAACAGGAGGAAAGGCCGAAAGCGACACAAATGCAGGACAGGCTGATTTCAGCGTCGCCGCCCAAGGCTCCCATGAACGGACATCGGACATGGAGTGGCCATGGATATCACCGCCGTCCTCATCAGATGAGGAAGCACCCTGGGTCTGAAGCCTCGAGGGTGCTTTCCTTCGCGGCCGCCCACACCGTACTCCAACGCAGATCATGGCGCTCGTGGGCAGGGGGCAGCCGGCCGCAGGCACAAGGCACATCGCCACTTAACATCGGGATCGAATGTCAGGGGGCACGGGCAAAGCCATCGAGTACAGCCATCGTGCTGCCATGAAGAGCGCAGCCAGAAACGAACGACGGTGCTCTTCTGGCCACGTCGGGCCTAGTCGGGCCTAGGCCCCCCCCCAACCCACCCACACCCACACCCACACCCACACCCACACCCACACCCACACACACACACACACACACACACACACACACACACACACACACACACGCACGGGCTCCACGACAGAAGGTGGGCACGCGATTTAAAAAAATGGGAGCGACACGATTTTTCAAACATAACAAGTTTCGCGGGCGGGGCGGCGGGTTAGGACACGAGTAGACCACGCGCTCGCGGCGACGCTCTAGGGCGCCTGGCGCGCGCGCGAAAATCCGAACCTCTCCTGACCCCAACGAGGTCCTTATTTCAGCGCCTTGACTGTACGCAAAGAACTGTGTACCGGGAAACTGGGAACACACACGTGGCTGGATTGACGTGCGGACCATCCAGAGGCCACGCGATGGTTACACATGCGGAGGCCATTCGTACACGGCTATAGAAGGGCCGAGCGCTAGAAAGACATCTGGCCACACACACTTATCCAGCTCTCGCCCAGGCCTGCCGCGCCATGTATACCCAGCTTCCTGGTATGATGTTGCATCCATGGGCTCTCAATGTATCTTTCCTCATGCTGCCCTGCAGAGCGACATGCACTCAAACCTGACGACCCTGTCCCCCCCCCCTTCCTCCTCCGGCCTCAGACCTCGCCCGAACATCATCCTGCCCAGCAGGTCCAGCCGACTCCAGCAGTGGAGACGAGCAGGGCAGGTGTCTCTGCTGCGGAAAAGCAGTGGCAAAATGGGAAATGAGATAAAGGCAAGGAGGAGGGGGAATGCATGGATTAAGCACGCTGTGCCACCATCAGCTGGGATCTTGCACAAGCAGTGGCTCGGTGCAGCTACTGCTCGGGGCCTTCGCCACCCGAGCAGGCTAAAAATGTACAACGGGTTGGCCCAGAGGGCAAGCAGTGGGGGGGGTATCACAGCGACTTCCCCTGGAACATCCCCTGGAAACCCCTCCTTCTCGTCAAACCCTCACCCCTGGACCCCTCCAAAGAAGTGTCTCAGCAGCTCCCGCCGTGCACTGGAAAAACGCGTGGAGGCGGCGATGAGCAAGACGGCGAATGAACGGCCTGCCTCCTCGCTGCCTCTGCTCGCGCTGAGGTGAAAGCCTCTCTGCGGCGTTGGTGTCGTCGCTCTGCGGCCCTGTGCACAGCAACGGAACTCTGCCAGGCAAGGCCGCACGTGAAATCTGCCCCCCCATCCCCTTTCCCCCTCGCCCTCCCCCCCCTCGTTCACGTGAAATCCCCCCCCTCGTTCTGGGAGCACGATCGGGGATCTTCTGACCCGGGTCAATCCAGACCTGGGTCAGCAGGAAGCCAAAAAACTGCGATGCAGGAAAACAAAAAAAAAACTGCAACGCAGGTCTTCGCAAACCCGGGTCAGCCAGTGTCGGCCAGAAGGGGTCTTCGCAGGATCCTGCGGATCTGGTGCCCTGGCTGACCCCCGTTTGCACTGACCCCCGTCTCGAGGCTCCCGACACGAACTGGGACGGGCTCTGTCGGCTCTGCTGACTTCGCGGGGCGCACGCCTCAAAAATGGGGACCCCTCGGAAGAGACCCCGCGGCGCGCGCCCTCCCTGTGGAGGTGTCGGTGGGCGCCCCGTCTCCCAGTCGCGGTACAGTCGGGGCGTTGACCTAAGGAACCCTAAACAAGGAACGAGGCCCCTTTTTCCCATAAGTTAAGCTTCGATCTCCCATGGAAAACCTTCGGACAACCTGAGGCGAACTGTGAAAGAATCAAGGAACACAGAGCCCCTCCCCAACGAAAGGGTGGTTCCTTCTTCAACGCCCCCCCCGACTGTACGCGGGGAAACGGGCGCAGAACGAGACGGTCTTTTTCCGATGCCGTTGGCCTGCAAGCTCAACCCCATGGTGCCATCTCGCCCTGTTGCCGGTCCCAGTTCGTGTCGGGAGCCTCGAGACGGGGTTCAATGCAAACGGGGGTCAGCCAGGGCACCGGATCCTGAAGGATCCTGCGAAGACCCCCTCTGGCCGTCTCGCCCTTTTGCCTCTCCCTCCCCTCCTGCAGTCCTCGTGCTGCCACGAGGAGCGCCTAGCTGCTAAGGAACCGAATTAGCTTTTCTGGCCACGGCGGGCCTGGGCGCCCAGGCCACGAACAGATTCCGAGGCGTAAATCGAAGGCACGGCCCCGCAACCCGAGCGCTTCCTGCGCCCAGACAAAGTGGTCCTCATCTCAGCGCCTTGACCAGCCTCCTCCCCCTTCCCGCAACACCATGCCGAGCACCAAAGTGGGGTCGACACCACTTGGAGGAAAAGGACCCCCGTGGAGGAGGAGGAGGAGGAGGAGGAGGAAGAGGAGGAGGAGGAGGAGGAGGCGGAGGAGGAGGAGGAGGACGTGTCGAAACTCCTCGATCCTAAGCCTCCTCGGTCCTCAGTCCCCGATCCCCAGTGGACGCTGGAAAACGGGCGGCGCCGGACCACGGCGCCGCCCGTTGCCCAGAGTCCTCTGCATTCCTCCTCCTCCTCCTCCTCCTCCTCCTCCTCCGCCGCCGTCCTCCTCCTCCTCATCCTCCTCGATCCTCGTCCTCGTCCTCCTCCTCCTCCTCCTCCTCCTCCTCGATCCTCCTCCTCCTCCTCGATCCTGGATCCTCCTCGATCCTCGGCCCTCAATCCAGACGAGAAGAGGAAAAACTGCAGAAACCTAAACAGTAGGCGCTCCGCGCGGAGACCGGAGCGCGGCAGGGGCGGCGCCGGAGGCGCCGCTCGAGAGGGCCCAGGCGCGGATCCAAGAAATCCGCGCGGAGCGCCAAAAGTTTGTGTTCAAGGCGTTTCTTCCTCGACCTCCCAAGCCTCCTCGATCCTCGTCATCGTCCTCCTTGGTCCCAATTTTACTCCCTGGTCCCAAAACGCCTCGATCCTCGTCCTCCTTGGCCCCTCCTCGTCCTCGCCGGTCCCAAAACGCCTCGATCCTCGCCCTCCTTGGCCCCTCCTTGTCCTCGTCGGTCCCAAAACGCCTCGATCCTCGCCCTCCTTGGCCCCTCCTCGTCCTCCCCTTCCTCGCGGGCCTGGACCAGCCGAGGCTGGGCAAGCCGAGGGCGGCGGCGGCTGCGCGTGCCCCGGG
>CAUYUJ010022364.1:47500-50000 GCA_963575745.1 Prorocentrum cordatum
CCTGCACAGCTGGCAAGGTTCGGTTATCCTGGAGGGGGCGGGGGGGGAGGGGGGGCAAGCCCGAGAACCCGGGCTATCGCCGGACCCCCCCAAAAAACTGTCTCTGGGAAAGCCAAGACGCTTCGCCACTGCTGGATACATCTTGGGGAAATCAAGAGATACCGATACCGCTGCTCCCCAAACCTCTGATTGGGCGCGTTCCGACCGGGACTTCGAGGCGAATCCAGCGGTAGCGACGAGAACCTCCCAGGAGAGCGAAAAAGAGGGAAAACGGGCGAGGGGGCAGAGGTATGGGTACCTTTTCCTCCTCCGACATCTTGCCCGCGCCCGAGAGGAGGTGAGAACTATGCGATTTGGACGCCCGAAATGGGTACACAAAAAATGGGCACAATGCCCAACATCAAATGTTGTCCCAAAACAACAGCGGCCGATGTTGGGCAGGCGGCCTTCTGTCTCAAATGTACACAGGCCGCGGCGACACCGACAGCGAGTCCTCTTCAAAATGAACAGGAACTGCTGTTGGGCATCGTACCCATTCTTTCCGTACCCATTCCGTTCGTGCAGAGAAAAAGGGGACAACGGGCGCGGGGGTAGAGGTATGGGTACTCCAGATTTCGTAATAAAGGGAGGGGGGTCTCGTTTCGGGGGGGGTCTCTTCCAGGCTATCTTGGAGGGCCTGGGGGGGTCTGTGGACGATGTTTTGGAGGGTTCTCCCACGGGGGAGGTCTGAAATGGCTTGTCTTGGAGAGTCCAGACCCCCTCCCTTTTATTACGAGATCTGGAGTACCCTTTCCTCCTCCGACGTCTCGCCCGCACCCGAGAGGAGGCGAGAACTGTGCGAGGAGGCGCCGGCCCCGCCCCTGCCAGGCCGGCGGGCCCAGGGCCCCGCGGCGACGCGACCGGCTCCTGCCCCGCTGCGGGGGCGGTGCCCAGCGGGGCCGCCGCGCGCTCAACAGGTGAGCGGGGACCGACCGCCCCAGCAGTCCGATAGGCCTACCACACTCGGGCCGGGCGAAAGGGGGGGATAGCAAAGGGGGGGGTGAGAATCAGCTCACGTAGCTGATTTTCCCGGCGCCTGCCGGCGCCGGAGGCAGCAATGTATCGAGGAACGGGCCCCTCGGTGGGGCCGAAACCAGCTACATGCAGCAGATGTCGTAACCCCCCCTTTCCCAACCCCCCCTTTCGCCCGACCCGACACACGAGGCAGTACCCCAGAATGTTCTAAGAGCAAAGGCTATGCTCCTGCAGTCGGACTTGATTGGGGAGGGCACGCGAGAGGGCAAAAGGCCCTTTCCGAGGGGCACACTGCCATAGGAATGTGGGAGGAGACACAGGACACAGGGGAACCCTTGACTTGGCAGGGTCGACCTACTAATCAGGGCCGACTGTAGAACATGAACCCGATGCGTCAAAATGTGACGGCCCCGGCCAGAGATGTTCTGTATGAACACTTCGCGCAGACTTCAAAAAGTCATTGGAACATTCTTTGGTGGGCCTATAGTGCGAGGCGGGGATTTATCCATATCCACCGCCTGGGAACCGACGTCCTGGTGCCCCAGCGGGCGGTGGATATGGACTATACACACACATATATATATATACATATATATATATATATATATGGCCCCCGGGGGCCCGAATACGTCCATATCCACCGCATGCCGAGGCTCCGAAAACTGACCCCTCAGGCGGCGGATAATTATGGATAAATTCCCGCCGATATTATAGGCAAGCCAGGACGCCTCGCCACTGCTTGACAGCAGAGGCTGCGAACGGGGAGGGACCAGCTGAACACCGACGCCGGCCCTGATCGAGCGGTGCCGCCCTCCGCCGCCTCGCCAAGACACCCCCCTGAGGCGCGCCTCGAAGCCCAGCAGGGCTGCCAGAGCCTCCAGCGCGGGCTGTCCGTCTTCAGGCTCGTCGGGCTTGGGGCAGGAGGACGTATCCATATCCACGCCCGCGCGGTCTGGATTCTGGGGCGCGATCCCCCAAAATGTGCGGTCGCACAGGTGCGTCCCGCGCGGGGCATCCGCGAACAAGAACGCCCCATATCCACGTGGTCTCGCGGCACGGGGGCCCAGTCCGCGAGGCCGCAGGTACGGACATGTCTTTCGCCCACGAGCCCCGTCGGGCGCGCCGAGGAAGAGGGAACCGAGAAGGCCCTGAGAGTTCCTGGCGCCGCAGCTCTGTCACACCTGGTGCTTCCGCCCAGTCTCGGGCCCTGGGGCAGAGTGGGTTCAAGCGGAACTCCAGTCGTGGTTTCCCACGATGCCCGAGGCACGTGCGCGGACGAGGGAGATCGCAGAGAGCGCGTTGGAAGAATCAGAGGAGACGTGGCATCGGAGATATCATGGCCTCGGCCATGACGGCCACACGCCCCCAGTCCTCGACCCCCACCTGGACGCCCCCGAGGCACCAGTCCTGGGCAAGGCCGCATCCCAGGCCCTGGGTCGGCTGGCGTACCCAGCGCCCCTCGTGAAAGTTTGTAGCCGCGGTCACC
>CAUYUJ010022364.1:55000-124678 GCA_963575745.1 Prorocentrum cordatum
GTTTCGCAGATGAAGGGCGGGTGATGTTCAAAATGTGGCTCTCGCCTTGGCGCCGCGCACATTCAAACATCTGCGAAAGCTTTACGGATTGAGGGCGGGTGGTATTCAAAATGTGGCTCTCGCCGTAGCGCCGCGCACATTCGGTTCTAGACATTTGCAAGAATTTCATGGATTGAGGCCGGGTCGTTTTCAAAATCTGGCTCTCGCCTGAGCGCTGCGCACATTCGCATTGAAAATTGCAAGGGTTTCACGAATTGAGGGCGGCTCCTTTTCAAAATGTGGCTCTCGCCTCAACGCTGCGCGCTCTCGTTTTTTGCTGGTTGATTAGATATATATATATATATATATATATATGTATATATATATATAACAAACTCACGGGTTCCCATGATTAACGTGCCAGAAATGGCGTACTGGAAGGGCTCATGATTTTTGAGGGTGCAACAGTTGCGTTAGTTCGCGGTGTTGAAGTCTCAAAAATGGTTTTCTGGCACGATTCAGGATCGTCAAGACGCAACAGCCAGGTTGACCGTGGCCATTGGAATCCCGAGAACACCATGTTGACATACTTCAAGGTGTTCAAACGGTTGTCTTCCAACGCGACAGCTCCCTCAGTGGAAATGGACCGCTGTAGGGGCCTGTGGAGAGGGAGCTTGGAGAGAGGGCTTACCCCAACATCGTTGACGACTCTTGGTTTACACTGGTCCTCCTCCTCTTCCTCCTCCTCCTCCTCTTCCTCCTCCTCCTCGCACGTACCCAGAGGCGCAACGAGAGTTTACGCACGGGTCCCTACTCGTCCAGCTGCTGGAGAGGCTGAACTCTGGCAGCACGGGCACATTCCTCGGGTGTTCTTCCTCCTCCTCCTCCTCCTCCTCCTCCTCCTCCTCCTCCTCCTCCTCCTCCTCATCATCCTCCTTTTCCTCCTCCTCCTCCTCCTCCCCTTCTTTTTCTGTTGTTATGTCTTCTCCCTCTTCCTCGCCACCCTGGACGGAGACGCCTCCGGGACGAACGCCGCCGAGGGCGCGGAGTCCGCGCGGGCTGTCCGGCCGGCGGCCGGCGGCCGGCGCCGAGGGCCCCGCCCTCGCGGTGGCGGTTCTGGCGGGCCCCTCGCCCGGTGTCGGGAGCGGACCTTCTCGGGCACGACGGGGACGGCGGCGGCGGGGGGGGGAGGGCGCGGTCGGAGGGAGGGGAGGGAGGGAAGGGAGGGAGGGAGGGAGGAGACAGGGGAGGGAGGGAAGGGAGGGAGGGAGGGGGGGCAGGAGGGAAGGAGGAGGGAAGGAGGAGGGAAGAGGGAAGGACGGGAGGAGGGGAGGGAAGGAGGGAGGGGAGGGAGAAGAGAGGGAGGAGAGAAGGAGGAGGGAAAGAAAAGGGAGGAGGGAAAGAAGAGGGAAGGAAGGGAGGGAGGAGGGAGGGAGGAGGGAGGGAGGGAGAAGCGGCACAGAACCTGGAGCGGGCCGTCCGCGGTCAGGCCACGGCACGGGGCTTCACTCGGAGGTTGCGCCTGCCTTCGCGGCCACGAAGGCGGGCAGGTGGCAAGCGTAGCTGGCGGAGCTGGCGTCGTGGTGGTCCCGCAGCCCGAAGGACATGCACTAGGGCATGCAAACACGGCGGCGCACCATCAGCAGGTTCCCTCAGCGCACCGTTCGGGAAGGATTTGCCTCGCCAGTGGGTTCCCACTCACGAAACAGCGATTGTCCGCGGCACAATGCCAGGCCATGGTCGATGGAGTCCTCCACGCCTGGGCGCCTTCAGCGGCAGCGAAAACGACCAGGAAACACATGCATGCGGGCGGGCGCCATTCCTTGTGCCATCCTATGGACCAGCGCCCACTCGTGCCTGCGCATCCATGTCATCATATCACACACACAAAGTGTTATCATGTGTTCTGTTTGACGCAAGCCGCGAGCAATGCTTTGTGTTCCCAATTTCTCCGAGGCGGTGTCCGTCCCAAACCAAGCCAACCATCCTACTCGATCGCGGCAAAAGCATGATGAAGCGGAAGTTTCGAGAAACATGCGTCACCGATGCAAGTCGGCAGTGCGTTGCGACGGTGCTGCCAAAAAATGTTGGGATGGTGTGACCGTGTCTGTTTTTCCATCGTGTGTCGGTGGCGATGGCTGCTGCTGACATGCGTTGGTGTTGATGGTTGCCAGTAAAACGCGTCGTCGGTGTCGGTTGCCGATGAGTGGGCTACGTCGACAGCGCGCATGCGCGGCGAGATCTGACATCGGCAGAAAAATAGGCCCGATCATTATCAATCTTTTCGATTGCATGGGTCGGTTCGTCACCTGTGGGCGAATGCGCCTCTCCACAAACTGACCCTGCAGTGCGAAGTGCGGGAATTAGCGGACGGCGAAGCAACAAATGAGGACGAAATCGCGGACGTCTCTGGAAAATCCGCCGGCCCCCTTGTGGGGCCACCAGGCTGTAGGCTCAGGGTAGGGTTTGATGCTCCCTGCACCAGTTCCAGTTTCTAGTTTCCACTGCGCAAAGGGGAGTCGCCGAAAAACGCCCGCAAATCGCGACGCCTGAATTCCTGGGGGGGCGTGGGACACGCACAAATACATGAAATTCGCGCCCCCGAAGCCATAAACCTTTTTGTAAAATATGCAAGATTCGCATCCCCGAGGCCGTAAGCCGTCGCGTATTACACAATATTCGCGCCCGCGAAACCATTCAACTTTGCAAAATACAATGCACTCGCGTCCTCGGCCCGAATCCACAAACGCTCGTAAATCACGCAACGCTCGCGCCCCTGAACCCATAATCCCTTGCAGTTTACGCTATACTTCCGTGTCCGAAGCTATAAAACAAACTTAAATTACTCCGACGGAAGAACCCCACATAAGAATCCTCTGGGCGAATCTGGAAAAAGCCATCACCGTCGTCCTCGTGGTTGGTGAGGCGTCCTGGCTGTCTCTTCTGCGTATATTTCCTCTCGCCTTGGCGCGGGCCCCCCTTCCACTCCTTACGTTGTCCCCATCCTCGCACCCCTGTTTGTTCCGCGCCCCGCCACCTCCTCCCCTTCCTGTTGCATGAGCGCGCATATCGATGTTCCTCGGCGCCGTCGCCGCCACGGCCAGCACAGGCGCGTTCTCTACTGGTCACGTCGCGCAGCCGTTGGGACAACCCCGCGGGCCAGGCTGTCGGGGCAACCCCGCGAGCCGCTGGCGCGCAAGACCAAGCCGTTGGGACAACCCCGCGGGCTTCGAGCGAGGCGCAGCCGCGCTCAGGCGGAAGGCAGCACGAAGCCCAGCTCTGCCGCGAGCTGCTTCGCCTCCGCCCTGGACAAAACCGCTCTCTTGTCGAACTCCAGGAGCGCCTTCCGCAGGGACGCCGGCGGCCCGCACTCCAGGAACTCTCGCGGCGGCGGCCGCAGGATCAGCATGTTCCGCATGCACGTGGCGCGGGAGAACATGACGTAGAGGTGCAGCCACCACTGCTCGTCCGACATGCCCGTGCGGCCAGCGTCCTCGTCTCTCGCGCAGTCGATGGTGACGCCCATGCGCAGCGTCTGGCCCTGCGACAGCGCGGAGGTCAGGTAGGACGCGCGCGCCAGGGTGAACCCCGAGCGGCGCACGATGTGCGCCCCCGAGCTCTGCCATGTGAACTCCCTTTCGCTGGGCCTGAACATCAGCAAGCTCCGCGCCCGCGCCTCGATCTCCCGCCTGAGACTTCCTCCCAATTCACTCACAGACGAAGCTCCCGCCTGAGACTTCCTCCATATTCAGGCTTGAGGGGCCCAAAAGTGACGACAGTTTCAGGGTTCCGATGACCCGCTCGGATTACCAACATGATCTGCGGGCCCCATAGGGAAGGAGCTCCCGCCTGAGACTTCCTCCCAATTCACTCACAGACGAGGCTCCCGCCTGAGACTTCCTCCAAACTCAGACTTGACGAGCCCAAAAGTGACGACAATTACAAGGTTCCGATGACCCGCTCGGATTACCAACATGATCTGCGGGCCCCATAGGGAGGGGGCCCCCGCCTGAACCTTCCTCAGAATTCACTCACAGACGAGGCCCCTGCCTGAGACTTCCTCCAAATTCAGGCTTGAGGAGCCCAAAAGTGACGACAGTTACAGGATCAGGATGACCCGCTCGGATTACCAACATGATCTGCGGGCCCCATAGGGAGGGAGCTCCCGCCTGAGACTTCCTCCCGATTCACTCACAGACGAGGCTCCCGCCTGAGACTTCCTCTAAATTCAGGCTTGAGGAGCCCGAAAGTGACGACAGTTACAGGATCCCGATGACCCGCTCGGATTACCAACATGATCTGCGGGCCCCATAGGGAGGGAGCTCCCGCCTGAGACTTCCTCCCAATTCACTCACAGACGAGGCTCCCGCCTGAGACTTCCTCCATTTTCAGGCCTGGGGAGCTCAAAAGTGACGACAGTTACAGGATCCGATGACCCGCTCGGATTACCAACATGATCTGCGGGCCCCATAGGGAGGGGGCTCCCGCCTGAGACTTCCTCACAATTTACTCAACGATGATGAGGATCAGGATGATGAGTGGTGGTGAAGATGAGTGGTGGCGATGATGATGTTTGAATGAGGATGATGCCGATGCCGATGATGATGATGATGATGATGATGATGTTCGTGAGCGTGTGAGAGAGTGCGAGTGATGATGATGGTGATGAGTATGTGAGTGACTCAGCATGTGAGAGAGCATCATCGATGATGCTGATGAGGTTGATGATGAGAGAGTGTGAGTGAGTGTGAGTGGGTGTGTGTGTGTTCCTGTTCCTGCGCGGGGTGTCCAGAGAAAACAATAACCCCACTTTGGATGTGGGGAATAATTGTTGCGTCCCCGATGCAATTAACCATGGGGAATGATTTAATGCTTGCGCCCCCGAAGCCAAAAACCCATACACATTACGCTGTGTTCGCGTACCCGGACCCACAAACCCTTGTACATTACGTAATATTCGCGTCTTCGAAGCCCTAAGCCTGCGCAAAGTACGCTATACTTGCGGCCCCGAAACCCTAATCCTTCATACATTACGCTATATTTGCGTGCCCGAAGCCATACACCTTGTAGATTATGGAAACTTGTTGCGTTTCCGAAGCCATAAGCCTGCGTAAATTACGCTATATCTGCGACCCCGAAGCCGTAAACCCCGGCAGGTTATGATATATTCGCGTATCATCATCGTTCAAAGTGCAACATTGAGTTCAGCAGTATCATCAGAATCAAATTTGTCTTTGCCGACGCTGCTGCGCGGCGGCGCCGAGGCCTCATGATTTAGCTCTTGCATGGCCCACTTTTTCGAGAGAGAGAGAGAGAGAGAGAGAGAGAGAGTGAGAGAGGGAGAGAGAGACAGAGACAGAGACAGAGACAGAGACAGAGACAGAGACAGAGACAGAGACAGAGACAGAGACAGAGACAGAGACAGAGACAGGGACAGAGACAGAGACAGAGAAAGAGAGAGAGAGAGAGAGAGAGAGAGAGAGAGAGAGAGAGAGAGAGAGAGAGGGCCGGCGGCAGGGGGCGAAGCCCCTACGGATCACCGCGCGAACTGGCAGGTTCCCATATCGAATGGCGCAAGGGGCTCGCGGATGACTCCCAGACAACTCTGGGATTGAACTCGACGGGTCTGCGAGGCGATCGCGGCGCCGGGGGGGGGCGGGGCTGCCGGACAGACCCGCCGCCCGCCAGCCCCGCCGCGCCCCTCGCGCCCAGGGGCGAGCAGCAAGCGAGAACGTCGCCTTCTCGCGCGCCCCTTTGGCGCCCCGACAGCATGACCACACGCAAGCTAAAACACACAAAAAATCACAATGTCGGTCAGCATGTCTGTCTGACTGCCCCCGCGATGCAGCGCCATACTGTTGGGCCATCGTGTTCGAGCATGATGTAAATTCCGAACGCGCTGCCATATTGTAAAGTCCTGACGTTGCGTCATTGACAAGTCATTGAGCGAAGTCACTTCGCCTGTCGGCACCGCGGTGCCGCGCCTCCGCCCCGGGAGGTCCGCGCCCGAGCGCGCCGATCCAACCAGCTGGCGCGGCAGCAGCTTATGGCATGAGCCACGCCACGCCCGCGCGGCGTGGGTCGCCGGCAGGGCAGCGACATCAGCGCGCACCATCGGAGGAACGCAACTGTCGGCGTCGGCACCCCGACGTCATCCGACTTTCCGACCGCGCGCCACGCGTCGCAGCCAGACCAGCCTGGTCTGCGCCCAGGTCGAGGGCAGGCCAGCGGCAAGCGCGCGGCCAAACGCGAAGATAGCGATGGCGCCAGACCTCACCTGCAGCGACGCCGGTTTCACCAATGCGCCGTCAAGGTTCACAACCGCGGTTTCTTCTCGGCGGCCCCTGGCCACGGGGTCTGCACATCCACGGCGCCCAAAGATGCACTCGAGACCACCCGAAAGAAGCTAAGTGAATCCATGTTCCGTGAGATCGCCGGGCAATGCGCTGCAACCGCCATTGGAGGGTAGACTCGGGAATGATTGTGAAGCTTCCCGGCTCTGCGCGCGCGTGGATGCGTTAGTTCGCGAGGTGAAGTCTGACTGTGCGCAGCGCCCCGCGGTCTTGCTCGTTTTTGCCGCGGCCCACCTGTCATCGCAAAAAATACGACCTATGCCTTGGTGGGCACAAACCCGCCGCCACGCTAGCGGGAGAGCACCGAGACTTTTCCCCAGCGCGGTCCAGGTAGCCGCAGGATAGCGAGGCACGGCATCGCGTCCAAACAGCACTCTGCACGCTCGGCAATCCTGAGATGGAATTGGTCAGCATACCACAGCTCACACGCCAGCGCAGACAGGAAAAAGGACGGGGAACAGGAGGAGGAGGAGGAAAAGTACACTGCCCCAGGTAACGACCGACGACGGCGGGACGACAAGTCATCCTCGCAACGCCTCGTTGGTGGCGGGCGGGGCGCGCCTCCGCAGCTGTAGGAGACGGGAACGACCAAGGCCACGAACGCGGGTCAACTCTCTTGCGGGCGAAACTCTCGGCCACTTCAATTCGTAGCATGCGGAGCAACACACATCAATATATATATATATATATATATATAGAGAGAGAGAGAGAGAGAGAGAGAGAGAGAGAGAGAGAGAGAGAGAGAGCGAGAGAGCGATGAGAGCAGGAAGGCCGAGAGGGAGCAACGGGAACAACGAGGCGCGAGAGGAGGCAGGGGCAGGAGCGAAGGACGGGAGCAGGGACGGAAGCAGAAGACGGAGCAGGGCGAAGCAGGGACAAACAAGAACACGGAGAAGACTATCACTGCCAGCCAGGAGAAGAGGAGGAGGAGGAGGAACTGGGGAACTGGCGGCGAGAAAGCGTCTGCTCACAGACACCACTCTAAGGAAAGTGAAACCCCCAGACTATCAGTCACCCAGTGAGGGACTGCCCAGTCTTGGGGTGCTTGCCTCTCTGGAGAGCACTGAGGACTGACCTCCTGCTCTTGGGCAAATCCTTGGGGTCAGGGCAGGGGGAGCTGAGGGCCTCCCCCACGCTGACGGACCCGTAGGCCCCGCACCGCCGACACCAGGCGACCGTACCCGTGGCGGTAACGTCGTGTCCCCCAGGCGCATGACACCACTCCGCCACCGCGGGCCCCCCAAAGCCCGCGGCACACCCAAAAGGGGCCCCAGTCTCGCCCTCGCGGGCAGGCACAGGCCCCACCCGCTCAGCCTCCTCAGAGGCCGAAGACGCCGAGCCCCCAGACTCCGCCCCAGCGGAAGCCCCAGCCGAGCCCCCAGCCCCAGCAGACCCAAGCCCAGCAGCAGCAGGAGCGGACCCAGCCGAGGCCCCAACCTCGCGAGCACCCCCAGGGCCACCAGGCGGCCCCCCCACAGACCCCCAGCGGGCCGTCGGCGGCCTCGCGGTGGCACTGGCGGCAGCCTCGATCAGATTTGCCTGCGTGCGAGAAATCATAGAAGGCACACACCGGCGATCCGTGCCTCCCGTCAGTTGCCTGCGAGCCTCAGCGGTCTTCGCAGTGCGACGGCAACGACGACGCATGAGCCTCCCTCGAATTTCAATGAGTCATGCTCGTGTATTAGCAGCACCATTCTGGCTCCATCCGCCTTGGGCGCCCTGCTCGGGGCGGCCGACAGGACGGCCTTCTCAGCCCACAGATCGAGCTGACAGCTTCTCTGGACCGCCCACGGTAGATACTTGGCATACTGGGCAGCCTCTGCCAGCGAGGCCACAGGGAGCTTGACCGAGAGGGCCTCCCAGCTTAGCGAAAGAGTCGGCCCAACTATTCCCCGCGACCCAGAGGTAGGGGGGAGGCGGAGGGTCCTCAGGAGCGGGGAAGAGAACCTCATCTTCGGTCCTGTGGGACGGGACCCATGCAAAGGCGGGCGGCGTTCTTTTCAGCGCCACCAGCTTGCGCCACACTGCAGGGTATGCACGGCTAGCATCAGTCAGGGCCTCCGTCTCTCCCTGGCCCCAAAGCTTGCCTTCCTGCACAAATTCCAGCAGGTCAGAAATCACGCACTGGACAGAAGGCATGTGCTGCAGGGCCTTGAGGCCCGCCACACGCTCTGCACGGCCCACTGTCTGCTGCGCGCCTGCGAGCCCGCCATGCAGCGCACGAGTGGGGACTCCATTGGCGTTCAGCATGACAGCGGACCATCCACGCCGACGGAGCTCAGGATACTCATTGTGGTATCCCGAGCCATCAGTGAAAACACAAGCACTCCACTGTTCGGGATCCGACCCCCAATCTCCCCAGAAAAAACAAGGAGGCGACTCAGGCGGCGGCGGCACTTCAACCTTGGGCCACCTGGGGATCCTGACAGAGAGGGCAAACGAATCAACATCCTGACGGCCCTCTCCGATCGGCCCATGCTCCAACATGGCGTCGCGAGCTGAGGACAACTTGGGATCGAGACCACAATCCTCCTCATCGTCCGCGCTGCGTCAGCGCTGGACACTCAACGAAACAATGGCCAAGCGCCCCGGCCTCATGCTGGCGCGCTCGACACTTCTGATCATCACACATGCCTTTGCTATACAATTTAGCTTTTGGCCAAGGAGAGCCAGACCAGAGGCTGCGCAGAGATCCGGCCCTCCCCGCCCCAGTCACCGTCGCCCCCCTCCCGCCCACACACGCTCGCAGGCCTCGCGGCCATAGAGGCACGGCCGCGTCACGGTGAGAGGCAATCTGGCGCATCTGCCAACGCTGAGCCCCCTGCCTCAGGAGGTCGCGAAAAAAGAGAGGCGACGTGGCCAGGAGCGAAATCACTGGCCCCACATCAGGCTGGATCAGCACCGACGACAACATCGCCCAGCCAACCCGCTTGAGCGACAGGACGGCCACCTTGAGCGGCCCGCGTGCCGAGGCCCACGTCAGCTTGTCCTCGCCCGCCTCGACCATATCAAGCGTCACTCGCCAGTCCTTCTCCAGCGCACTCATGGACACCGCCTGCCTCCACGCGACCGCAGCGTAGTGCATGAGCGGCTCGACAGTCGCCGCGAAGACTGGGTCGTACCACGGGTTCCTCTCGCTGGCCAAGTAGAGCGCGTTGCTGCCACCTCGGCCCGTGGCGCCAGCAAGTCGGGCCGCCTCCGAGCGCAGCACGGCCAGCTCGGAGGGGGCCGCGCCCCTCACCGCCGCCCCGTGGGCGACAGCAGGCAGCAGGCCTGTCTGCCACAGGCGCGCCGCACGCCCTCCAGCAGCACGTCGTAGCCTCGCCGCGCGCCCCAGTCGCGGCCTCACGTTCTTGAGTCTGTTCTTGACGACCTTCCTGCAGGCCTTGGTCCCATTCAGGTCGTGGCCCAGGTTCCTCATGTGCGGCTGCGATCCCATCCTGAGCCGCCTGGCATACTGCGCCGCTGCATCACGGCTCTGCCTGGACGTCGCCACGTAGCCCGACTTGAGCTCCTGCAAAACGAGGCCCACGTCCCCGACCTCGTGCTTGAAGCGCTCGACGGCCTGCCACAGGACGCGCACGCCTCGCAGGTCCGTGCCGATCCACTGTACCGAGGTGTCGTCGGCGAGCGTGCGCGGGATCACGTCATACGTCGCGAGCCGCCTCAAGGCCCGCGCCGTCGCCACCACTAGCACCGCCATCGAGCGGGAGCAGCCCGCCAGGATGCCCCGGTGCGCCGTGAAACTCTTCGACATCGAGCCGAACGCCTTGATGCGCATGCGCCTCGGCACGTGGTGGTACTTGAGGATGGCCCACCTGAGGCGGAGCAAAAAACCCCATGGCCCGAGCCTCGTCCAGCAGCCTGCCTCCGGTCAGGCTGTCGAACGCCTTCCACGCATCCAGGAGCACTGCGACGCTGTGCCCTCCATTGATGTTCACGATCTCAGCCGTCAGGTTGTGATGGAACGCTGCTGCCGTCGAGGTCCTGCCAGCTCCACCAGTGCCCCAGAGATTGGGCACGTCCGCCTGGTCGAGCCAGGCCCGCGGAATCGTCGAACGCGCCTTCGCCCACAGACGGAGGAAGGAGTCCGCAAGGGCAATCAGCCTGCATCCTCCGCTCGCCTTGGGCAGGCGCACCAGCACTGTGCACACTCTGTCCGTCGGCCACACCCCCAGCTTCTCGCATTGGCTGAAGAGCGCCGACAGCACGTAAAGGCCGATGTCGCTTAGATGCCAAAGGGCCCGCGGGGCAATGCCCGTCTGGCCCACCGCGGTGCGCTCTTTGAAACACAGCGCTGCGCGTCGGAGGTGACCGACGCTCATCCGCGGGAGCTCGGCCCAGTCATCAAAGTCAGGAGGCTTCTCCAGGGCGCCCTGCTCATGCACTGTCCACACATCCCTCCATCCGTCGAGCTCGCGGTCAGCCATCTGGCGCGGGCTGGCCCGCGTGGTGGCCCCACGAACTTCAGCCTCAGGAGGTAGCCTCGCGAAGCGGTGTGCAGCGCTCGCCCCGCCTGCGAGGCTCTGGGCCGCCCACGCACGCCACTCCTTCTCACGCTCCCCATTGTAGCGCCTGGTGTACCTCTCGGCCTCCGCCACGATCTTCTCGACCTTGGCGGCCCACGCCCCCTTGCTCATCTGGGCCACGCCGCCCGAGAGCCACAGTGCGACGTCCTCAGAGAGCTGGCCAAGCACGCGCTGCGACTTCGCCACGTTGCCGCAGTAGCGGTGGGCCTCGAGGATGAGGTCAACGGCCCGCTCGACGCGGTCGTCCAGGTCGCACCCCAGCAACTTGACCAAGCGCGCGCGGGCCGCATCCAGGTGCCGAGCCCGCCGCGCCGCCACCATGTGGGCGCTGACCTTCGGGTCGTACAGCTTCCTCCGTCGCGGCGGCTGCCGCGTCGGCTGGACCAGCTTGAAGACAGGCTCGCCCGCCCTGCCCGTGTGCTGCCGCCTCTCAGCCCCCACGAGGTACCAGCGGCTGCAGAGCTCGGCATCCGCCACGCTGACGACCGCGCCCCACGCCTGCGCCAGGCGCCCAGGCTCCTCCGCCGCGAGGACCTGCTGCAGCGCTGCCCGCCACCCTCGGTCATGAGGGAAAGGCGCCGCGCCCACTGGCGGCACCGCGGTGAACCCCCGCGGCTCGACGGCGACCCTGACAAAGGACTCGCGGTCGACTGTGGCCAGGTTCACGTGCACGGGGACGCGTGGGTGCAGCGCCGCATCCGTCGTGACCCAAGCCTCGCCTAGCCTCGGGTCCAGGTTCGGCGCCGCGATGAGGTAGTCCAGGCAGGAGCCCTCCACCTTCTGCCGGCACGTCGGCCCTGTCGGGACGATCGGGGCGCCCCGCACCTGCTCCAGCCATGGCCCCTTCAGCTCATCCAGCTCCATGTTCCAATCGCCCATGGCGACCCAGTCCAGCCCGCATGCGTTGGGCGCCCTGAGGTAGCGCTGCAGCTCGTGGACCGTGTCCGAGTTGTCGTCGCCCATGCCTACGGAGTGCCTCAAGTAGACCACAACGACGATGAGCCCGCCCTTCACGCCCCAGTGCACGTGGCCCGCCAGCACGCGCGCCTCCTCCAGAACGTGGGAGGGCGTGAAGGGCGGCGCCGTCACGGGGATGACGTTGCGCGTGGGGAGCGCGACGCCGCTCGAGACGTCCAGCGGGCCACGGCCCGTGGCCACGCCTGGGGCCCACAGACCATGGAGTCCCAAGTCCTTCACATGGGCCTGCAGGGAGCACAACTTGTCGCCCAAGACACGATGCTCCTGCACGCCGAAGATGTCATCTTTCGGGTCGTCCGCGAGATACTCGGTCAGCCCTCGCGCACATGAAACGTTGACCGCGGTCAACGCACCCTTGACAGCATCCGCACTGCCACCGTACTTTGTATTACCAGAAACTCCCATCATCATACTGATCCAGGTATCCCAGAACAACCAACTTCTCGGCCCCCGACGCCTAGCAGGCACGATTGGCCCACGCACTGGCAGCTGCGGCGATCTGGTGCGCCTTGGCCCTGATCTCCGCCTCCTCGGTGGGGACCTGGACTCCTGCGGCCGCAATGCGGTCACGCAGCTGCTCGAGTGGCGCCTTGTCGGCCACCGTGCGCAGCCTCTTGGCGTCGGGCGGTGCCGCCGCCACGCCACCAGGATCCACGTCACAAGCAGGACGCACTCGCGTCGCAGCCCTAGGGCCGAAAGACGCCGCGATCTTGGGGTGGGCCAGGAACTTCTCGGTGACCTCGCCCGACGCCCCCAACTCCTTAAGCAGGTCGGCCAGCCCATCGAGGTTTGGCGCCCCACCTGGGGCCCCCACGGCCTCCTTCGCGTCTGGAGGCCTGGGCACCTGGGCACTGAGCGCCCGCAACTGCTCCTCCACCTCGGCCGCGTCAGCACGCAGCTTGGTGCCCTTCTCGCGCTCAGCCTCCAGCGCAGCCTGCGCCGTGGTGACCGCCTCGTGCGCCTTGGCCACCGCCGCGTCCTGCTTGCTGATGGCGTCCCGCATGGACTTGAGCTTCTTCTGGAGAGTGGGCAACTGCGTCACCACGGGCTTCTTGGCACGCACCTGCTCTGCCAAGACCTGCCGCTGGGCCGCGATCCGCTCGATCGTGTCGAGGATGTCCTTCCCTGGGTCGGAGAGACCACGCAGCACACGTAGCTGGCCGTCAAGATGTTCGATTTTGCGCTGCTCGTCACCTCCCTCTGCGCCCTCCTCAGCTTCAGCGCCGCTGGGCGCCTCCGCCACGGGGCCCTTCTTGCCCTCCGCCCGCAAGGTCTTGAGCTCCTCACGCAGCCTGGTGAGCTCCCTCTGCATGGCGAGGTGCTGCCCCGCGGCGCCTGCGCCCCCACCAGCACCTGTGGTGCCACTGTGGCCACGGCGTAGCCCCTCGGACATGGCCCAAGAAGGTGCGGTCCTTGGCGCCGCCGCAGAAGTGGCAGAGGTGTTTGGAACCGAACGTGATGCATGGCATCCCGATCTTTGGCCCGCGCTCATACTTGCAGAAACGGCAGTACCAGTCAGGCTTGGCGTCGCCGCCACCACCGCCGCGGCGTCCAGGCGCCATGGTCCCTCGCCTGCTCTGGAGAGCAACGAGGCCAGCCACAGGGCCAGGAGAGACGGAAGCAAAACTGTCGGGCAGAAACGCCCTGGCACTGGCCGCGGACTAGCGGTATCCACTTGTTCCCCTGTGGAACATAGCATCTTGAGCCAAAATGGCTACGGAAGAGGAGGAGGAGGAGGAGGAGGAGGAGGAGGAGGAGGAGGAGGAGGAGGAGGAAAAGGGAGGACAACGAGACGGAAAAATTGAGGAGGAGGAGGAGGAGGAGGAGGGAGGAGGAGGAGGAGGAGGAGGAGGAGGAGGAGGAGTGGTGAGGAGTGAAGAAGGAAGGACGAAAAAGGGGGAAGAATATGTAGCCCGACGGGCTGGAATTCCCAGGGGCGGTTTTCAGCGCCCCTAAGAGCGCCCCCAAAGCGCTCCGAGGGACCTCCAGGGAGCCCGAAGAGGTCATTGAAGTCGGGATCTGCGGGCGGCAGGTGCCACGGTGGTCCCCGCACACCCCCAACAGGGTTCAAGATAGCCTCCAGATGACCCAGTGCAGCTCGACGAGGACTCCAAAAGGCCAGTCGCGTTACCGAGTGTCGTTTAACCGATCCCCATCCCCGGCGGAGTGGCCTGGGCCCCACTGGCCGATTGACCCTCCTAGATGGGGATCTAGGCCGTGCCCTTCGGGTTTCGAGGGGTGAATCCTCAACTGGGGTGGTAATTTGGTGGGGGTCTCGAAGGGGATGGGGACGGGGATGGGGATTGGTTAAACGATACCGAGCCACCGCTTGTCCGTCTTCCGACCGTCCAAGATGGCCCATGCAGCCCCTCGGATTGACACAACTCAGGCCAAGACGCCCCCAGGCCGGCCACGAGGCGGCCGGAGAGGGCCCAAAAGGCCTCCCAAGGAGCCTCTGAACCCACAGGGAGGGTCAGAAGAGGAGGAACCCAGACTGAAACTTTCAAGCGCTTTCGCGACGTATGGCCCCCACACGCAGCCAGAAAGCCCCACGAGGGCCTCAAGAGACCTCCGAGACGTCCCGAAGACACCCCAAGAGGTTCCCAGGAAGGCCCCAGGAGGACTCCGAAGGTGAGGTGAGGTGAGGTGAGGTGAGGTGAGGTGAGGTGAGGCGAGGTGAGGCGAGGCGAGGCGAGGCGAGGTGAGGTGAGGTGAGGTGTGCCAGGCGCCTGCACGGCGCATCGGCACACAAAGCTACTTCGAGCTTCGCACACGCCCTAAACACACATCATGGTGATGGTACACTGCCCGTGGGAGCAGGAGGAGGGGATGGGTGGAAGAGAAATCGTGTCTACGCACTCCAAGAACAAACTTTTAACTCAGGACCTGCCCGCCCTAGCGGCACAATGTGACAGGCATAACTGAAGGGGCCCTGAGACACACAAGTAAAGACACACAACTAAAAGGATTCCCCATATTTTCCCATATTTTCTGGGTTTCTGTCTTCCCCCCACTTCCCATATTTTCCCATATTTTCTGGGGAATCGCGGATTAATTGTGTCTGTGTGGTTATTCCTCTCCTGAATAACACTGAGGCGCTCCACGGGGGAGCCGACGGGGATCGCTATCGCCACAGGCTCAGCCCCTCCCACCCGGACACTCGCAGCCGGAAGAACCAGGAACTGGCATTGCACCGGCCTTGCAGGCGTGCTGCAGCGTTATGTTGCGTCCTCGGGGGACCTTGTCTGTCCCGTCGCTGTCCTATCCGCGTCGAATCCGTGTCGAATCCATGTCGGACTCGTCGGATCCGTGTGCAATCCGTGTCGAATCCGCGTCGAATCCATGCCAAGTCCGCGTCGAATCCGCATCAAGCATGCGTCAGACACAAGAAAAGACACCAATTTTGGGGACAGGCGAGGTCCCCCGAAGATGCAACGTAAGCAGCGGACTTCTGCATGGATGTTTGCCCGAAGCGGCGAGCGAAAAAAGAAGTGAATCGGCTGTCAGGGTTCCTGGCCAAAAGCAAGTCCGCACGACGTTCACCTCGAAATCCGGAGCGAACCTCTCCAGGACTCTCCGGGCCCACCCTGTGGTTTTCCTAGCGAGATGCGCTCTGCGATGTTGGCGCCATGAGAACTGGGGTGCACATGCGGCAGGTCCGTGTCGTGCCGACTTCGGCGCTGGCTCCTGACCCCGCGGGGATCGCTCCACCTTGGAGGGTCGGCCGCTTCCGAAAATCGTCATAAATCGTTCAACATCGCCCGACTCTGGGCCGCCGGCGGCGCTTCCTCGCCATCGCTTGGACGTCCCTTCCCTGTGCTTTTGTTCCGGTTTCGTGCGTGGCTTCTTCGCCAGATGATCAAGGATGCTCCTCGATTGCCCTCGCCGAAGGATAAATGCACACGTCCGAGCGATGCCAAATTTCAGAGTTGAACGCCGGCGGTGGGGTCGCTGCCCCGGTCGACACGGCGCCAGCCTGCCGTGCGGGGACGCCCGCGACGGGTGCTCCTGGCGGCGCCGGGAGGCCTGCCTCTCGGACACCCCCGGAATCTCCCCGGGCCGGTCCGGACGAGTCGCGCCCGCTCCCCCACTCGGGAGCGGTCAAGAGGGGGGTGTCCAAGAGGGGGGGTGCAAATCATGACCGGCGGCATGTGCGCGGCCCAGCGGGGGGGCCAGGGACGTCATGAAATAAGAGGAGGCGCCACGAGATCTGGGGAAATATCATGGCCCCCGCCATGAGATCCACCCCCCCCTAGTCATCACCCCCCTCTTTTCCGCCCCCGACCCACGCGGGCACGGCGAACACTGAGAACGTCAGCCCAAGAGGCCCCGGAAACGCTCCCCAAGAGGCCCCATAGGAAGCCCCGAAGGAGCTCCAGGGGAGCCCCCAGGAGGCGCCCCAGAGGCCCATCGGGAGCACCACGGGACAACCGCCAGCTCCCCACGGTGGTCGGCGGTGTGGCGTGAGCCCAAGGATCTCCCCGGGCCGGTCTGGACGAGTCGGGCACCCCCCTGGGACGCTCTCTGTGCGGCGTGGCTGCGTGAGAGCGGCGGAGAGGAGGCAGCCCGACGGACCAGACAGAGGCGGTGGGCCCCCGCAGGCGCGATGTCTCAGCGCACGTGGTGTTGTTACCATCACTGAGGGAGGTGCCCTCACGACGCGGTGTTTGTTCCTGGGTGTTTGTGGGAGACGGACCTCGTTGTTTTAAGCTTCTTGGCGCCTCGGACGCATCATGTGCCATACTGCACCCTGGAGGGGTGTATGTGCTGTCCTAGCAGGCTTGTGATTTAATTAGTCGGTGCCTTCGTCACAGGGCGTGGGTGAAAAAACAAAAAACATGATCGACCCACGAACCCGGAAAGGAATATAGAAATGTAACGCATGGCAACGTTTTCAAAGACACCTGATTGGGTGACGGGCAAGTGCAATGCTGATTGTATCGATCTTGATGTACCGTGCCGAGGGCTGTGCTGTGCTGCACCGTGCTGAATTGCGATGTGCCATGCCGCGGTTGTGCTCTATAACGTCGTGGATCGAGTCTTCCTTTGCATCCGAGTCCTGACCGAACTGATCTGGATCTGAAGCTCGAGCTGCCTGAACACATTGCAGCTGCCCCAGAGCTAATTGACAGGGGGACATGCCAGGAGGACGCGCCGCGAAACGTCCCAAGGGACGCGCCAGGCGACGTGCCAAGGGACGTGCCATGGGGTCGCACCGAAGGACGTGCCAAGGGGACGCGCTACGGCGCATCCTCAAAATTCCTGCGCGCGGGACGTGGCACGCGCGAGACATCCTTGGAATTCCTGCGAGCGGGACACGAAAACAAGCATTTCATGAGACATCCTCTGAATTCTGGCCCCCCACGAGGCCCCCGCTCGAGACATCCCCAAATTTTGCAAAACCAGCTTTTCGCTCGAGACATCCTCAACAAATTATGAAAAACAAGCGTTTCGCTCGAGACATCCGGTCAAAATCCAAGGACATCCTGGCAAAACAAACGAATTAGTCAAGACATCCTCAAAATTCCTGCGCGCGGGACGCGGCACGCGCGAGACATCCTTGGAATTCCTGCGAGCGGGACACGAAAACAACGTTTCGCATGAGACATCCTTTGAATTCTGGCCCCCCACGAAGCCCCCGCTCGAGACATCCCAAAATTTTGCAAAACCGGCGTTTCCCTCGAGACATCCTCAACAAACTATATAAAAAAGCGTTCCGCTCGAGACATCCTGCCAATATTCTAAGAAATCCTGACAAAACAAGCGAATTAGTCGAGACATCCTCGAAATTCCTGCGCGCGGGACGCGGCACGCGCGAGACATCCTCGGAATTCCTGCGCGCGGGGCGCTTTTCTGCGTCGCAGTCAGGGCTCCAGACCCCGTTATTTGTCGAGGATTCTGCGAAAAACGCTCTGCATTTTCTTTTTTACAATGGAAAACGGGGGTCTGCGGACCCCGTTTTTTATGGAGGATCCGAGATGGGGGGCGCACTTTCCTCGAGCGGGCACGCACGAAACGCACTTTGTCGACTGAAAATCAACACTTTACCTTGTTATTTACGCAGAATAATTTCGCCGGCCCTCTTCAAGTCAAAACCGGGGGTAAACCCACTAAAAGAAAACCCTGGGCCTACGCCCTTTCCGGGAAACACCAGAGGCGTGCCAGAACCTCCGGCAAGAAGCTCAAACTTTTTGTTCGGGCTTCGCGCGCAAGGGGCGGCCCCTGGGGCTTGGACGCCCGAAATTGGTACTCCAAGTCCCTTATTAATCGACCCACCCAAAAAAACTGGACCCCCCTCCAAATGCGACCCGATATTCCGGACCCCCTTCTTCGACGGGGCGCCTTAATAAACGGAACCCCCTAAGCTCCAATCCAAGGAAAACGCCCTAATAAACTGACCCCTCCATTTACAAACATGATGGACCCACGAACCCGGAAAGGGATATAGACATGTGCAGCATGGTCACGTTTTCACGATACCCAACTGGGCGACACCTCACGAAACATCCCACGAGACACCCCGCGAAACATCCCACGAGACACCTCACGAAACATTCCACGAGACACCTCACGAAACATTCCACGAGACACCCCGTGAAACATTCCACGAGACACCCCACGAACAGGCAACCACTCAACCAGACACCCCACGAAACATTCCACGGGGGTGCGACTGGGTGTGGTCGTGCTGGGGTGTGGTCGTGCTGGGGTGTGTGTCGTGCTGGGGCGTGTCGTGCTGGGGGGGTGGTCGTGCTGGGGTGTGGTCGTGCTGGGGGGTGGTCGTGCTGGGGCGTGGTCGTGCTGGGGCGTGGTCGTGCTGGGGTGTGGTCGTGCTGGCGTGCTGGGTGTGGTCGTGCTGGGGTGTGGTCGTGCTGGGGTGTGGTCGTGCTGGGGTGTGGTCGTGCTGGGGTGTGGTCGTGCTGGGGGTGGTCGTGCTGGGGTGTGGGGTGTGGTCGTGCTGGGGTGGTCTTGGGAGTGTGCTCGTGCTGGGGCGTGGTCGTGCTGGGGTGTGTGTCGTGCGTGCTGGGGTGTGGTCGTGCTGGGGTGGGTGTCGTGCTGGGGTGGGGTTGTGCTGGGGTGGTCCGCACCCTGTGATTTATCGATCGGGTCGTGCTGGGGTGTGGTCGTGCTGGGGTGTGGTCGTGCCACCAGTGCCAAGATCCCTCGTGAATTACGCCAGTGCCACGCGGGCTTCGCGCTCCCAGTGCCAAGATCCCTCGTGAATTACGCGGGATTCGCGCTCCCAGGGCGAAGATGCCTCGTAAATTACCCAGTGTCCGCGCTCCCAGGGCCACGATCTTTTGTAAATTACGAAATTACGCTCCTGGGTGCCTCTCCTGGGCCCTCCTAAAGAAAATCCTGCAAAACCAAGCGAATTCGTCGAGACATCCTCGAAATTCCTGCGCGCGGGACGCGGCACGCGCGAGACATCCTCGGAATTCCTGCGCGCGAGACGCTCTTCCGCGTCGCGGTCGGGGCTCCAGACCCTGTTATTTGTCGAGGATTCTGCGAAAAACGCTCTGCATTTTCTTTTTTACAATGGAAAACGGGGGTCTGCGGACCCCGTTTTTTATGGAGGATCCGAGATGGGGGGCGCACTTTCCTCGAGCGGGCACGCACGAAACGCACTTTGTCGGCTGAAAATCAGCACTTTACCTCGTTATTTACGCAGAATAATTTCGCCGGCCCCCTTCAAGTTGAAACCGGAGGGTAAACCCACTAAAAGAGAACCCTGAGCCGACGCCCTTTCCGGGAAAAAGGCGCCTGAAAAAGACCGGGCCCGGGGGACTTTTAATAAAGGATTTGGGGCACGGGCTCCAATAGGTACGATACCCAACAACAAACGGTGTGCAAAACGGGCAGCGGCCGCTGTTGGGCAGGCGGCCTGTGGCTTCAAATGGACAACGTCCGCGGCGGCGCGGACAGCGAGTTCTGCTCACAATGAATATAGGAACTGCTGTCAGTCTGTGTACCCATCCTATCCGAAATGGAGGATGACGATTAATAAATGACCGGGGGTCGTGTTCACGCGGCGGCGCCCGGGATGACGATTAGAAAAAACCGGCCGCGGGCTGGAACACTACTTTCGTAACCGTTCTCCTCCAGTCAGAAAATTGTGCAGAAATAGCAGAAGACTATGTTTCAATCGTTCTCTCTCATTTTTGTTATTAATCGCCATCCCGCATTATCCATTCCGATCGTCCCGAGGGGGGTCCCCCGATGAGGAGTGCGCTGGCCAGACTGGCGATGGCGGTTCAGGGCAGCTGCGCTGCCGGGCGCGGCCCTCCGGGCCCCCGAAGACGGTCCCGAGATCGAAACCCAAGGGAGCTCCAGAAGAGCACAAGTAACCAGCCTCGAACGTATCCGTATCCCTAAGATTGACATGCTCAATGGGGATGACAATCTTAGGGGTACACCCTCAGAAACTGAGGAACTCCCTAAGATCGCCATCGTGATGAGGCGATGCCCAACATAGGGATAGGGATATGTTCCAGGCTGGTAAACAAGAGCGGCCCAGGAACGGGGACCAATGGCTGGCAGGCCTCAAGGTCCAGAAGGACGATTATCTTGTTGGGAGGGCGTGGTTGAGAAGATACAGGGCACGACGGTGTGATCAGCACATGAAAGATACGCGAACATACGGACGATCTAATCATTCAACACAACCCCTCCTCCCAACCCGATCAATGTCTTGCGCTTCTGAGAGGCCTCGAGATGGTCGCCCACGATAGCTCAAAGAGGAGCCCAGAAGAGCTTGAATAGCGAGTTAATGACCCCAGGAACGCCCCGACAGAGCTCCGACAGCGCGCCAAACAAGACACAGACACACCAGAAAGCAAAGAGCATTGGGTATCACAACGCAAGGTGGCCTCAAATCCCATACGTAGTCCCACATGGTCACCTACAGAACCTGACTGGCCCCGCGAGTCCACAGAAGACACGGCGACAACCCCAATGAGACCCCGGAGTCATCCCAGAGACTCCCATGAATCCCCCAGAGGCACCCCCTGCCCATACATGTCTACTCCTTGCCTTCGTGAAAATGAAAGCTCCGATCGACTGTATGCCCCCTCGTGGCATTACCCTCTCACCCATTTTACTTCCCAGTATACCCCAACGCCAACATCAACACAATATTGACAAGCGGACGGAGGGAAACGATCACATGATGAGAACACGGCTGGGCGAGGTCAGCGCGTTGACGGATAGTCGGGAGTAGTGGTCCCTGACATTGGCCCGAGTCAGCAGGAGTCTGAAGCCACCAACTGCACATTATGTAGGAATCTGGGCAATGGCTCATCATACCCGAATCTCCATTGTGCAGCCTTTCCCTTCACTCGGTTCCTTGTCTGCCCATGCAGCTGCAGCCTCCCCATAAAAGGACAAAGCCGATCTGCTCGTCAGGGCAGTTGGGGCGAGAGGAGGTCGAATGGAGGCGAGGCGAGAGGAGGTGAGAGGAAGAGGCGGAGAGCGAGCGGGGAGAATGGGCAACAAAGCGAGAGAGGGGGGGATGAGGCACATGCACATGTACATATACTTACGCAGCATGCATACATGTATTTGTATACGCATGTATATACATGAAGCAAGCCTGATTGGGGAAGGACCCCGAGGAACCCGAGGATCCCGGGGAACCCGGGGAACCCGGGGAACCCGAGGAACCCCGAGGAACCCGAGGAACCCCAGGAACCCGAGGAACCCGGCGAACCTGAGGAACCCGGGGAACCTCCGAGCAACGGGCAGCATAAGAATCGGAGGCGCCGAAGGCGAGGAACCCGGGGAACCCGAGGAACCCAGAGAACCTTCGAGCAACAGGCAACGTGAGAATCCGAGTTACCAACCTTTAAGCAAGTAGGTCCCCCCCGGACACGGCTAATTGGGGAGCAGATGCGAACCAAGAGGCTGGAAACTCTACCGTCGGCGGCGAGGCAGAGGCGGTCCGCTCCAGCGTGTGGCCATTCGGGGAAGTCGAATGGCTAATTGGCCGGCATGCAGGATGACGGGCCTGTTCTCCACCACCACCACCACCACAAATTGGAGGGGGGGAGGAGGAGGAGGAGGAGGAGGAGGAGGAGGAGGAGGAGGAGGAGGAGGAGGACGAGGAGGAGGACGAGGAGGAGGAGGGAGGAGGAGGAGGAGGACGAGGAGGAGGAGGAGGAGGAGGAGGACGAGGAGGAAGACGAGGAAGACGAGGAGGACGAGGAGGGAGGAGGAGGAGATTCCCGCGAGATTCCCCTCTGCCGCAGGCAGTCTCTTCCTTTCCGTCGCGGCTCCCCGCCGCGCGGCGCGCGCCGCGCACGGGGCCGACCGCTCTGGGGGGCCGCGCCCCTGAGGGCCGCCCCCTTCTCCACGCGCGTCTTGCGGAGGCGCGTGGAGCAAGGCGGCCGAGCGCGTCCTCTGTGGTGTCCGCACTCCACCCCCGAGATCCTCAGCACCCCGCGAGGCACCCTCGGGGAGGCCGCCCCGAGCACCCTTCGCGGCATGCCTTCCAAGGAAGGTGGCAGTACTTGGCCCCTCCAGTCCAGCGCAGCCGTGGGCGTCGCGGTGGTGCTGGGCGGCGTGGTGCTGCTGGTCCTCGTTGTCGTGCTGGTCTCGGTGGTGCTCGGTGGCGTGGTGTTGCTGGGCGCGTTGCTGCTGGTCGCCGTCGTGCTGTTCTTCGATCGGTCGGCTGGCAGCGTAGAGGAGCCTGCGGACCCATTGCCTGCGGCGTTCCTCGTCGATGCTCGTTACAGTCGCTGCGGCTGTCGAGGGTCGTTGAGGTTGTTGCACACAGGCTTGCTGCTCGTCGCATTGGAGTGGTGGCTGCTCGTTCTGCTTGTCCTGGCGGTGGTCGGGCTCCTGTGGAGCGGTCGGGGAGCGCGGGCGAGGGCCTGAGTACTCGTCCTCCCCCTCCACACCGTTGCAGTAAACGGCTTGCGTCCTTGGTGGTGGAGTCTGCGGGGGTTCGATGGTCTGCGTCGCTGGTGGTTCGTGGCTGCCGTCGCTGGGCATTGTGCTGGTTTGGTCGCTGTCGGGTGCGGGATCGCGTCGTTCTTGGCTGGTGGCGGTGCTGGTGTCGTCGTGCCCGTCCTGGTCATTGTCGGCGAGCTCTGTCCATTTCAGGAGCTTGTAGTGTAAACTGCGATATCCAGTGCGGCGTGTGCATTCCGTGCGCATCGTCTCCGAAACATACTCGATGGTGGAGGCACCGCAGTGGCGGCATACCCAGCGGGATTCTGCTCGGATGAACATCAGCTCGTGGCTGTCGTGCGCAGTGCGTCCGTGCTGGGTAATGGTTTGTCCTTGTCGCGGTGGTGGTCCTGTGCATTGCTGCTGGAACCAATCTCGTATTGCTGCAAAGCTGGTGTCTCGTCCGGCGCGCTGAGCGCAGCAAGTGCACACCCAATCCTTTCCCCGTCGAGGCCTGGCCAAGTTGTGGGTGGTAAGTGGGCGCCTGCCAACTGGGTGTGGTGGTCCGCCGGCGAGATAATCTCGTCTTCGTATGAGTTGCTTGCGGTACTCCTTGCTGCTGAGCTCGTCGTGCGGCGCGTACTTCGTGTGCTTCTGATGGGCGTCGGTCGACGGCGTCGATAGTGGCGGCGGTGATGCGCTTGCGGATGAGGGCGGCGGTGGCGTTGACCCACTGGTAGCATTCGAGCTGGCCCGCGTCCAGTTGGTGCTCTGCGGCGGCTTGCTCTGCAAGACGATCCACTTGTGCGTTTCCAAACCATGCATGTAGGGAGAATCCTCGGCCTTGTGCTTCCTCCCAGGTCAGGTGGCTGTTGATGTGGTGGACTTCGATGTGAGCTGGTCCTTGCTCGTCGCAGTGCTCGAGCTCCTTGCCGATGGTCTCCCAGAGGTCGTCGTTGCTGCCCGCGTGGGACTGTAGTTGGCGCCGTCGGTCTCGCCAGCCCTTGAATGCGATTTCGCTGTCAGTCCAGAAGTGCTTGGCGCCAGTGGTGTGCTTGATCGCATCCAGTAGTGCCCAGAGTTCTGCACGGTTGTTCGTTTGTCGTCGGGAGGGTCGTGGACCGTATCGTGCTGCAGTAACGTTGAAGTCGCCGTCGTGTGTGCTGCCAAATCTTAGCCAAGCCCATCCGCATCTTCGGTAACGCCAGTCGGAGGAGTGCTCCCCGCCTGAGCCGTCGCCGTAGATTACCAAGGGCGTCCCGTCCTTTGTGCAGATCTTGCCGGCTTGGGTCAACTGGCCCATGTTGGATGCTGACTCGGCTGTGTCGCAGTCTGGTGGTACTGACCAATCTGGTGGGGTGATGCCTCTGAGCCGGAAGGCTGGGATGGTTTGGTGCCCCGCGGCAGCGCGGGCTTGCAGCCTGTCAGTTTTGTCGCAGATGTCGTCATAGATGCGGTGGTAGTCGGTGTCTGGCTGCCCGCATTCGCATAGGTGGTTGCCATGGCCGAGTGTCGTCTGCTGCCTAGTGCGAGTCCACGTTCCCGCACAAGCAGCAGTGAGGAGGGCGCCGTATTCGCGGTGCTTGTCGTGTGTTCGGAGCCATTGCAGGTGTCGCTTGAGCTCTGTGGTGTCAGCGCCGTTGTGCTCGAGGCCTCCGCCGTGGTAGTGGGTCGCTGCGGTCCTCCAGAGCTGCTGCCTTACGTCGTGCATGATGGCGTCTAGGATGTCTTTGGTGTCTTGGGCGTCTTCGTGGGGGAACTTCCAGCCGTTGCCTGCGCTGTCGACCCAGTGGTCTGGTCCGCGGGAGTCCCAGCCGAGCTCCCACAGCGCCAGGATGATGGCTGCGATGGGGCCGCGTCTCTGGTTCCAGCGGCGGCGAGCAAGCACCTTGAGCAGTCGGAAGTCGATTCTGGGCCAGGCGCGTCTGATTTGCGCACGCAGGTCTGGGCTGTGCGCCCAACATCCAAACCAGTTGGAGAACTGCGCGCTCGCGAAAGTGCAGGCGGGGTCGGCCCCTTCCAGGTCTAGGAATTTGGCGAGGGAGCGCCCAGGCCAAGGGCGACGAAGGGCTTGGGCGCATTGGCGTCGAGCTGCACGTAGTGCGGTGAGGGCCAGGCCGTGGAAGGCGACGCCGTACTTCGCGGAGGCCATCGCGCCCTAGTTCACCAGGCTGGCCTTGGCGGAGGTGTGGAGTCGTCGTAGTTTGCCACGGACTGCGCGCAGGCGTCGGCGTGCTGCTGCCCATCTTGTCGCGTGCGTGGAGCGTCTGGTAGTTCCGCGTGCTGCACGATCTGCGCCCAGGTCACGCCCTTCTGTGGCTGCTTGAACGTCGATGTGGAGGTCGCGGAGCTGCTGCTGGATATTCTTGGTGTCGTTCTAATGCGTGGTCATGAGGGTAGTTTTGTCGGCCAGCGTAGCCCCTGCTCTCGTAGTGCTAGGAATAGGCGATGCGTGGGTGCGACGGTGGCGGTTGTCGTGTACGTTCTGCTGCCTACTATGCGGATGCTGATGTAGTCGAACCATGCTCGAGGTAGTGGTCGTGGTAGGATGCTGGTGTCGGTGAGGGTCGCCATGGCGGCGTACACGACTGTGCGAGCGATGTTGTTGGCGTGCCTGGAGCCTGCGAGGATGGAGCGGCTCGCGTAGATCGTCCTAAGGTAGGATCCTTGGCGTCGTAATACTCGAGCGGCTGAATGCTGGAGCATCATGAGGTAGAGCAGCCGACAAGGAAGTGTAGACGTAGCGCAGCTGGCACAGTTTTGTCGATACGGAGGCTGTCGTAGAACTTCTCGATGTCTGCCAGCAGGATAGTCTCGGTCATGTTGAAGGTGTCGGCGCATTCGTCGGTGATGAGGCGGCGTAGTGCTTCTCGTAGGCAACTGTTGCCCGCGATGGCGGCGCCCCATTCTCGTTGCTGGCCCACTGCCCATCGTCGGACTCGGTCTCGGCGCAGTAGTTCCCAGCAGCGGGATAGTTGTGGCCAGAGGGCGAGCGCGCGGTCGCCTCTCTTGGGCTTGGGGATGGCCATGGCGATGGAGAGCAGTAAAGGACATGGCCACATCATGTGCCGTTCGCAATGGTTGAAAAGGTCGGCGAGGGCTTGCCGTCCAGCTCGTGGTAGCCGTCTGACGTCGCTGCACCTGATGACGTCGACGCCATTGCCCTTGTCTGGCTCCCCGCGGAGGCAGCGGTCTAGGTCGTCGATGGCCCTGGGCGTTGGTGGTTCCTCCCGTTCTGCTCGTTGCCGAAAGTCGGAAAGTAGTGAGGTGTGGTGGCTGTGTGGCACGTCGTGGCAGGTCCAAATGTCGCTGAAGACGGCGGCCTTGGCGTCGACGATGTCTAGCGGGCTGCTGGGTACCTTGCCCTGGTGTACCACTTCGTGTGCGCGTCGTGGTGGTGGCTTGGTGATCTTGCGGAGGGTGGCTGGTGTTTTGCAAGCGGTGACTAGCCAATTGCTGTACTCGCGGTGGTTGTGTCGAAGGTCTGTGAGTAGGGCTTGGCTCTTTTCGCTGAACGCTTGTTGGGCCATGCCCTGTAGGGTCTGTAGAGGCTGAGCGTCTAAGTGCATTCGTCTATCTTTCCATAGCTGGTGGTGGAGCTGGGCGGTGGGTGATGCATTTCGTCCGAGTGGTGGTAGTCCTTCACGTACTAGTCGGCGTCCAGCTGCTTGTAGGCTGAGTTGTTGCTGGTGTCCACGTTCGCGTTGGCGAAGTTTGGCGAGGGTACTGAGGACGTTCTCCACGCGGCTCCACCAGTCGGATCTGTGGGATGCGTATCGAAGTTGGTGATCACCGAGTTCTCGTAGCGGTTGTTCCTTGAATGCATAGCCTCGGCCCCGTCCTCGGAAGTGTTGTCGGTCTTCCAAGGGAATGTGGTAGGCGAGGCAGAAGAACGTCTCGAGCGTGCTGATGAAGTGCTTGTAGGTTGCGCCTAGCTGATCTGCGTTGGCCGGGTCAGCTTGGCACGCTGCGCATTGTCGGATGTATGGGGGGGGGGGGGGGGGTGCTGGTGGGTCCGTGGTCGAGCATGCTGGCAGCGGTCCAGGTGTCGTCGAGCGTCCTGGTGTCGGTGCCGTTTGCTCGTTCGGCAAGCTGCTCAAGTCGTGGTTTCTGCTCGGGAGCCCTTTGAGCCTCGTCGCAGTCCAGGTCGTTGGGCAGCGCTGAATTCTCGTGGTCGTCGGTGTAGTTCATGTCGCTGACGTGGGCCCTTTGAGCTTCTGCTGCTACATGTGCGTGCACCTCCGAATCATGCATGTTGTCGATGACGGCGTGGGAATAATGAGAATAGTGGCCGTCGTGTTCGGGTTCGAGTTCGACGAAGTAGCCCGCAGTGTCGTCTTCCTCCATAGGGTCCTGGTCTGCTCCATCCATGGTGGTTCGTCGGTGCTACGGCTGCTGTATGAATGTCGGGGTCGGTGTCGTTGTTGCTGTGGTGTCTCGTGGGTGGTGGTGCCATCCTTGCTGTCCAAGAGCTTCCCAGCGGCTGGCGTCGGTCTGGTCTTGGTCGAGTGATAGCTGGGGGGGATGTCGTTGCTTGAGTCTTGCGGTGTCTCTTCTTTTGACGTTTGGCGGTGGTTGGCTGCTTGGTGGGTGGGGCAGGGCGCGGGAAAGCCTTCGGCATCTGCAATCGTCGGGCATGGTTGGGGTCCGTGTCCGCTCGAATAGTGATGTCGATCCCGATGTGCGGCTTCCATGGTGCGTCGCGCACTGGTATGCCTCGTACTAGTCGTTGTCCTCCTTCGTTGACGAGCGCGTAGTCGATGTTGGACGGCTTCGCGTCGCCGAGGAAGCACGCGCGCTTGTTGTCGTCGAGTCCCACGTAGGCGGTGGCGCCGAGGGCTGTGGTCCAGCCCGACTGCACCAGGTCGGCGTAGGAGCGGTTGAAGTCGCCGCAGATGATCCCGGCGCGCGCGCGGCGGCGAGGAAGGCGGCCAGGGACGTCAGCTTCCTGGAGTTCTCGCCGAAGTCGAGGGAATGACACGGGTCGAGGTAGAGGGAGATGATGAGGAGCTGGGAGCCTCGCAGGTGCAGAGTGACTGGCGTCCAGTCGCACATGCGGTAAGTGGCGCGGGTGTCGCCGGCGTCGTAGGTGGTGGCGTCCGAGACGTTGGTACGCTCTCCCGGATGTCGGTGTGTCGTTGCCTTGGGGTGGCCCTTGGTGCGGACCCCCGTGCCTCCGCAAGTTCCACTGGGGCTGCTCGTGCTGGCGCGCGCCGCGGTGAACACTGCTGAGAAGCCCATCCACTGCAGAGAGTGCTCCGTGTCCGCGAGCTGGGCCTGGGGCAGGCGGGTCTCCTGGATGGCGTAGACGTCGTAGGGCTGCCGCACTCCGTCTCGTCTTGGCCAGCTCAACACCGCGGGGCCCCAGGTCGTGACGCTGGCGCTAAATATGTGGCGCTCGTGGTGGGAGTCGTCGCCAAACTGCCGTCTCCCACCGCGCCCTGACCCTCAGCGGGATGCGGAGGCCTCGGCTGAGGCCGCCGCGCCCCGCCGCTGTTGGAGGTTGTCCTCCGCAGCGGTTGGTACCTTGCTGTCGTGCTGGGCCGCAGATCCAGAAGCGCCTGCGGTCGGCGCGTCTGCGGCCTGTCCCGTCGCATGCTGATCCGCCTTCCGCTTCTTGTAGGCCTGCTGGATCTCGGCCCGCTCCTGCTCGGCCTTGGTCTTGGCGGCCTGGAGGTGCTGCTTCAGCTGGCCCGCGAACTTCCTGGTGTTGCGCTGCAGCTGCTCGAGCACCTGTCTCTTGGCCTCGCCCACGGCCTTCTTGCCCTCGGCGTCGAGGTTTTCGTCCTGGCGGAACTCGGCCTCGACCTCGGCGATCTGCACGTCGCTGGGCGAGAGCAGGTCGGCGTCCGTGTCCAGCAGCTGTTCGAGGATGCTCTTCGGCGCCTTCTGCTTGCCCTCGTTCTGGATGGCCTCGATCTCGGCCTCGGCGCTGACGACTGCGTCCGCGCTCTCCTGCAACCTCTCGCGGGCCTTAAGTCGCCTTCGCTTCGGCCAGCACCTTCTGCTCGTACGCCTACTTGTAGGTGCGGGTCGCGGAGTCGAGCGCCTTCGCTGCCTCCGCTAGGCGCACCGCCTTGGACTTGGGCGGCTTCTTCTTCTCGGGGACGTTGAGCGCGTCGGCCGCGTGCGTCAGCTGCTTCGCGATGTCCTCGCCGTTGGCCAGCTTCAGCGTGCCGATGGACTCTGTCACCGTCCGCAGCGCTGTGGCGAGCTTGGCGACGCCCTGCTCGGTGGGGGGGGCGGGGGAGGCGGCGGCGTTGTCCTGCCAGCGACCTCGGCCTCCAGCAGCTGAGCTCGCGCCTCCGCTGTTGCCGATGGGTTGCTGTCGCCACCGTCCGCTGCCGCTGCTGGAGTCGTGGCCGCCTCCCTTCTTGGGCCTGGCGACGCGGGCTCCGCAGCTGCACCAGTAGTCGTTCTTCTCGAGCGTCGAGTGCCACGACCACTCTTTGCAGCGCTTGCAGGTGGCCCATGTCGTGGGCGCCTGGCTGCCGCGGTGCATCTCGAGGATGAGCAGGTCCTTCTCCGCGCGGAGCCGCCTGCGAGCCGTCGCCCGCCTCTGTCTGAGGCGGCGGTGCCAGACTGGCGAGCGGGAGCGCTGCTCGCGGCGCCCCGTCGGGGCTGGGGGCGTCCCCCCTATGGCGCGGACCCGCCCGCCCCGCCGCGGGGCAAATGGCTGCGCGGGGGCGGGGGCGGGGGCCACTGGGGAGCCACCTGGAGGGAGGAGGAGGAGGACGACGACGAGGAGGAGGAGGAAGACCCACTCCCCCTCCAACGTATGATGGTGGTGGTGGAAACATGATGGACCCACGAACCCGGAAAGGGATATAGACATGTGAAGCATGGTCACGTTTTCACGATACCCGACTGGGCGACACCTCACGAAACATCCCACGAGACACTCCGCGAAACATCCCACGAGACACCTCACGAAACATTCCACGAGACACCTCACGAAACATTCCACGAGACACCCCGTGAAACACTCCACGAGACACCCCACGAACAGGCAACCACTCAACCAGACACCCCACGAAACATTCCACGGGGGTGCGACTGGGTGTGGTCGTGCGTGGGTGCTGGGGCGTGGTCGTGCTGGGGGGTGGTCGTGCTGGGGGGTGGTCGTGCTGGGGGGTGGTGCGTGGTCGTGCTGGGGCGTGGTCGTGCTGGGGTGGTGGCGTGCTGGGGCGTGGCTGGGGGCGTGCGTGGGGTGTGGTCGTGCTGGGGTGTGGTCGTGCTGTGGTGAGGTCGTGCTGGGGTGTGGTCGTGCTGGGGTGTGGTCTTGCTGGGGTAGGGTCGTGCTGGGGTGTGGTCGTGCTGGGGTGTGGTCGTGCTGGGGTGTGGTCGTGCTGGGGTGTGGTCGTGCTGGGGTGGGGTCGTGCTGGGGTGTGGTCGTGCGTGCTGGGGTGTGGTCGTGCTAGGGTGGGGTCGTGCTGGGGGGGGTCGTGCTGGGGCGTGCTGGGGTGTGGTCGTGCTGGGGCGTGGTCGTGCTGGGGTGGGGTCGTGCTGGGGTGGGGTCGTGCTGGGGTGTGGTCGTGCTGGGGTGGTCCGCACCCTGTGATTTATCGATCGGGTCGTGCTGGGGTGTGGTCGTGCTGGGGTGTGGTCGTGCTGGGGTGTCGTGTGGGGCGTGGTCGTGCTGGGGTGGGTCGTGCTGGGGTGTGGTCGTGCTGGGGTGTGGTCGTGCTGGGGTGTGGTCGTGCTGGGGGTGGTCGTGCTGGGGCGTGGTCGTGCTGGGGGTGGTCGTGCTGGGGGTGGTCGTGCTGGGGGGTGGTCGTGCTGGGGTGTGGTCGTGCTGGGGTGTGGTCGTGCTGGGGTGTGGTCGTGCTGAGGGTGTGGTCGTGCTGAGGTGGCCCGCACCCTGTGATTTATCGATCGGGATTTCAAAAACAAGCGTTTCGCCTGAGACATCCTCAAATTTTAATCCGCCGGCCTCCTTCGACCTCGATATTTATCAGGGAAAGAATCCGCCGGCCTCCTTCAAGTTGGGCACGGGGGACTATGTTTACATACTAAAAGAGAACCCTGGGCCTGAGCCCTTTCCGGGAAAAATAGGCCCATCACAGGAGGGGGGAGAAGAGGGACAGGGCGGCCGACGTGCCCGGCCACGGGAGGGCCGAGGACCAGGAAGACTTCCTGCCGCCTGTGCGCCCAGCCCTCGCCCAGGCCAGCCCCGTCGCGTATAACCAGCCCCCTGGCAGAAAGGAGGGGGAGAGGTAGAAGAGAAAGGGAGAGAGAGAGAGAGAGAGAGTGGGAGAGAGGGAAAGAGAGGGAGAGAGGAAAAATAGAAACAGAGAAAAAGAGAGGGAGAGAGGGAGAGAGGGAGAGAAAGGGAGAGAGAGAGAGAGAGAGAGAGAAAAAAAACAAGGGGGGGCACTTGGCATTTCAAGGGCGGGGCGCGCCTTTTCGCGCGGTGATCGTCCGAGTGATCGCGCCTCACGGCCTCGTCGCCGCCGTCACGCCTAGAGGGGCGCGGGCGCGCGACGTCTTCCTCCCCCGCCCTCTTCCCTTCCCTCGTCCCTTCCCTGCCCCCCTCGCCTGCTCTCACGTCCCCCATCTCCTCCTCCTCCTCCTCCTCCTCCTCCTCCTCTCCTCCCTCCCTCCTCCTACCTCCCTCCTCCCTCTCCTCCTCCTCCTCTCCTCCTCCTCCACTTCTCCTCCGCCCCTCCTCGTGTCCTCCCCCCCCCCTCCTCCCTCCTCCTCCTTCCCCTCCTCCTCCTCCTCCTCCTCCTCCTCCCTCCTCCGCCTCTTCCTCATCATCATCTCTCGATCCTCATCATCTCCTGCCCTCCTCTCCTCCTCCTCCTCCTCCTCCTCCCTCCCACTCCACCTCCCTCCTCCTGCCGCCATCCCTCCCTCCCTCCTCTCTTCAGCACTCCTCCTCCTCCTCCGCCACCTCCTCCTCTTCCTCATCCTCCTTCTCCTCCTCCTCCTCCTCCTCCTCCTCCTCCTTCTCCTCCTCCGCGTCACTCACATGCTTATTCGCATCCTCATCCTCCTCTACCTCCTCCCTACCTCCCTCCATCCATCCACCCCTCGATCCATCTCTCCAACCTCCTATCCCACCATCCCCCCGTCCATTCATCCCTTGATCCTGCTCCTCCTCCTCCTCCACCTCCTCCTAAATCCAATATTGTACCTCCTATATCATCACTCCACCTCCTTTCCTCCCTCCCCTCTTCTTTCCCCCCTCCTCCTCCCATCCGCTCCGCCTTCTCCTCCTCTCTTCCTCCTCCTCCCTCCCTCCCTCCTCCACCTTCCTCCCCCCCTCTCTCCTTCCTCCTCCTCCTCCCTCCTCTCCTCCTCCTCCTCCTCCTCCTCCTCCTCCTCCTCCTCCCTCCTCCCTCATCACTCCTCCTCCCTCCTCCTCCTCCTCCTCCTCCTCCTCCTCCTCCTCCTCCTCCTCCTCCTCCTCCGCCTCCTCCTCCTTCTTTCCTCCATTGTCCTCCTCCTGCTGTGTTCCTCCTCCTCCTCCGCCCAGTCCCTCCTGCTCATCCCCCCCCTTCCCCTACCCCCCCTCCTCCTACTCTTCCTCCTCCTCCTCCGCCTCTTCCTCCGCCTCCGCTTCTTCTTTTTCTTCGACGTAGTAATAGTTTTCGCATTAGTGGTTCCTTATTACTAGCGTTTGAGTAGTACTCTCAGGGTTCGCAGTAGTTTCTCATTACAGTCATTCGTATGGTGTATCAAGATTGGCAAGACTAGTGGTATTCGTACTGGGGGTACTATTATTACTGCTAGTACCATTGTTATTCGTGTTGTGGTTAGGCATGTTCGCATTCGGAATCTAAGTATTCGGAATAGTATTCGGATTCGCCTTCTTCGAAGTTGTGCAATTATTCTTGGTGGTCGTACGATGATTCGCCTTGGTTTTAGTCAGAATACGATTGTTCTTACTAGTATGCGTACGATGATTATTCTTCGTCGTACCATCCTTAGTTATATTATTATTGGTATTACTATCTGTGGTCTTATTCGGATTCGTATTGTTCGTCTTCTTCTTGGTAGTATAGGCAATAGTATTCGTATGAGTCGTTATTCGCGTTATTACTATTATTGGCATCAGCATTAGTATTAGCATTATTGTTCTCCTACATAATACTATGAGTATTCGAGCTCGTAGTATTAGTATGTGTTGTCTTACTCCGTCGTAGTATTAATATTAAGGATACTATACGTAATATTTGTCGTATGGTCATTGTGATTAGTACTCGCATTCGTCTTACCATCGATACTACCATGTGTATATGCATAATATGATTCGTCGTGTTATTATTAATCTAAGTAGTCATTCAGTCACTCATGATCCTCCTCTTTCACCTCCTGCTCCACCTCTTCTACCTCCTCCTCCGCCTCTCGCTCGTTCCCGCCTCCTCTACCTCTATCACCCTCCTCCCTCACTGGCTCCCCTGAGGCGGCCACCAAGCCGCGCCCAGGCGATTTGGCGGTCGGCGGGAGAACTCCTTCCCCATCACCCTCACCCTCCTCCACTGCGCCGGCGATGTCCTTCCTTCTCCCCTTCCTCATCCTCCCCTCCTTCCGCTACTGTGCCATCGATTTCCTCAACCCAGTGTCGTGAGAACCGACATCCTCCTGCTCCTCCTCGTCCTCCTCCTCCTCCTCCTCGTCCTCCTCCTCCATTCCTTATCCCTACAAATAGCTTCTCCCTGTCGCACCCCGAGGCTGGTCGAAAGGGCGGGCCAGGCGTTTCGCCCGAGACTTCCTCACCATTTAAGGCCGTAGAGTTTTCAAAATGGCAACAGTTTCGCACATGGAAGGCGGGTGGTGTTCAAAATGTGGTTCTTGCCTTGACGCCGCGCACATTAATTTACGTAAACACATTGCAAGATATTCACGGATTGGGAGCGGGTCGTTTTCAAAATGTAACTCTCGCCTTGGCGCCGCACGCATTCGTTTTGAGCTTCACGGATGGAAGGCGGGTCGTTTTCAAAATGTGGCTCTCGCCATAGCGCCGCGCGCATTCGTTTACACATGTGCAAGAGATTCACTGAATGAGTGCGGCTCGATTCCAAAATGTGGCTCTCGCCACAGCGCCACGCACATTCCTTTCTCAAAAATTGCAGAAGCCTCACGGATTCTCATGAACAACTTAGCGTAAATTATGTCTGTGGAAGGTTCAACATTCTGAGTGTCAACAATTACGTTGATTCGCGGTGTTGAAGTCCCAGGAATGGCGTTTTGGCACGGTTCAGGATCGTCAAGACGCAACAGTCAAGTTGATCCGTGGCGTTGGACTCCAGAGAAGAATGTTTTGGCATGCTTCAGGGTCTTCAAAAGGTTGTCCCCGACGAGGCAGTTCCCTCAGTGGAAATGAACCCTTGTAGGGGCCTATGAAGAGGAAGCTTGGAGGGAGGCTTTATGCCAACATCATTGATGACTCTTGGGTTTAAACTGGTCCTCCTCCTCGTCCTCCTCCTCCTGCTCCTCGTCCTCCCCCCTAGGATGTACACCCTGAAACCCAGCATCCGTCATTTCTTTTTGGCGCAGTCGCAAGATGCGTTGCATTGCACTGTGCTGCATGACTTTCCCTCCTCCTCCTCCTCCAACCCCTCCTCCATCTCCTGGTTCGTCCTCCCCCTCTTCTCCTCGCTCCTTCTCATTGTCCTCGTCCTCCTTCCGAGCCTGCCACCTCGCCCTCCTCTCCCCTCCTCCTCCTCGTCCTCCTCCTCCTCCTCCTCCCACACCTCCTCGACTATCCTCCCACGCCTCCGACCCTCCTCTCATCCCTCCTCTCTCCTCCTCCTCCTCCTGCCGCTTGCCTCCTCCCCCTTCTCCTCCCCTCTTCCCTCCTGGCTCCTGCCTCCTGCCTCCTCCCTCCTCCCTTCTCTCCCTTTTTCCTCCTCCTCCTCCTCCTCTTCCTCCTCGCCCTCCTCTTCCTCCTCCACCTCCTCCTCCTCCTCTTCCTTCTCCTGCTTTTGCTCCTGCTCCCTCCTCCCTCCTCCCTCCTGCCTCCTCCCTCCTCCTCCCCCTTCCTCCTCGCTCCGCCCTCCTTCTCTCTTCTCCCTCGTCCATCTACTCGGTGCGCGGCAACGCCTGCAGCGCGAACGGTAAAACTATCCCACTCGACTCGCCAAGTGGCAAAGCGCTTGGGGAGCGACAACTATGCTACTCCAATCTCCTCGCGACGTGGCAACGCCTGCGGGGCGGACAACCACATTCCACTCGAGCTGCCAGGTGGAAGCGACGGGGGGGGCGGGCGAAACAACAACTACTCCACTCCACGCCTGGCCACGTGGCAACGCCTGCGGGGCGGAACAAACATTATGTCACTCTACTCGCCACGTGGCAACGCCGGGGGAGCGAAACAAGCACTGGTCCCCTCTTCTAGCCACGTGGCAGCGCTCAGAGGGGGAAGCGAATTCTACTCCACTGTACTCTCCACGTCGCAGCGCCTGCGGGGCGAAACTAACTTACTCAACTCTACTCGGCACGTGGCAACCAAGCGGGGCGGGAACAACTGCTGCTCCACTCTACTGGTCACATGGCATCGCCGAGTGGCACGGTCTAAGAGGCAGACAGACATACTATCTCGCTCCACTTGCCACGTGGCAACGGCACAGGGGGCGAACAGGAAGCACAACTCCACTCTGCTCATCACAAGAGAATGTCACGCGGGACAAACACATACGATCTCACTCTACTCGGCACGTGGCCACGCCTGGGGGGCGAAACCAGATACTTCATGTTATTCGCCAAGGGACAACGCCAGGGGCGGGAACACATACAGCGCCGCTCCATTCGCAACGGGGCAGCGACAGGCCGGCGATCAACATACGATACGCCTTTGCGCGCCACGTGGCAAAGCCGCACAACGAACAACAAAAACTACTCTATTGCAGTCGACGTGGCAACGCCGCGGAGGCGAACACCATAGTCTACTCGGCACGTGGCTCGGAAACGAACGAAATAACGACGACGACGACAACGACGACGACGATGGCGGCGGCGGCGGCGATGACGATACGGACGACGACGACGACGACGACGACGACGACGACGACTAAGACGACGACGAAGACTCCATCGACGACGACAATCACGACGACAATGACGACAATGACGACGACGACGACGACGACGACGACGACGACGACGACGACAATCACGACGACGACGACGACAATCACGACGACGACGACGAAAATGATGCCCGCCCGCGAGCGCGGCAGCCCACACGCCCTCCAGCGCGCACCCGCCCGCCTTCTCGCCCGCCCGCCCGCGCGCACCCGCCCGCCTTGCCCGGTCGCCCGCTATGCCGCCCGCGCGCCCGCCTCCCTCCCCTTGGCGTTGGTCCTCCACCTCTTCTCCTCGCTCCTCGCTCCTCCCTGTCCTCCTCGTCCTCCTTCCGATCATCCCACCTCCTCCTCCTCCTCCCTCCTCCTCCTCCTCCTCCTCCTCCTCCCCACTCCTCCTCTTGCTCCTACTCATACTCCTCCTCCTCCTCCTCCTCCTCCTCCTCCTCCTCCTCCTCATACTCCTCCTCATACTCCTCCTCCTCCTCCTCCTCCTCCTCCCTCCTCCTCCTTCCTCCTCCTCCTCCTCCCGTTCCTCATCTTCCTCCTCCTCCCTCCTCCTTCTCCTCATCCTCCTCTTCATCCTCCTCCTCCTCATCCTCCACACCCTCGCTTGTCTTCCCACGACTCGTACACACCTCATCCCTCCTCACTCCTCCCATTTCCTCCCGCCTCCCCTTCCTTCTCCTCCCTCCTCCCTCTTGCCTCCTCCCACCATCCTTCCTCCTCCCTCTCCCACCTCATAAGGAGGTATGAGAACCGTAGAAATATCGTGGGAGGAATGGTTGCCGCAGCAGCTCAACCAAGTCACGGCCCCGTTGACGAGGACCCGCGAGTGCTCGGCGGATGAGGATGTCGAGCGAGTGGCGCTTCGATCGCGGAGGGCTCTTCGAAGACGTGCACGTCCAATCGCCAACTCATTACCTGCACCCTGCACCCCAGGAAACGCACCTTCACGACGTCGCGATCCAACAAATCCGTGATCGAACAGGTCCGCTGGTACACGAAGGACATCCGCGAAGCACATCTTGCCGAGCGTCGGGAATACATGCAAAACTTTCTTACCAGGTGGGCCCGGCTTGTTCGACTTACGTAATGCACGCCCTTCGCTCGTCTGCCAATGCAAAGGAGCACGACCATTCCGTCCAATATGTCTGAAACAATTTGTCATGCAATCCAAGACCATCTGCATATAAGGAGTCCGCGAAGCACGTCCCGATCCACGCCTCTGGGCCGGCGCCCCGTGCCGTAAAGGATGGATGCACACAAACCGCATCTCTGCCAGTGCTGTTCCCTCTGAAAGACTTGTCGAATGCGTTTGAATTTGTAGATTGGGAGATCTTATCTGAGACGGCGGAGAAGTACGCCCGCAGGGGTGACAGAAATGTTGCAGTTCAGAGGTCTACAGAAGCGACCATGTCTCTCCCGATTTCGGATCGGCAACTCTTCGTGAGGACGGGATAAGGAGGTTTGAGGGGCGACCCGTTCACAGTCAGATCATTTCAAGGTACGTTTCAGAATCCGATTCACGCATGGTTGGAAAAGTTACGCCCAGACTCCAGCACTTCGCTGAATTGCCGTTGGAATGGAGGACGTGTGGACTTGGCTCCTCGGAAATTTGCAGATGGCTTGTGGAAGTTCGATGTGGCGCCAAACGCGCGCTGGTTGTCTCCCTTCATTCAGCAGCTGTCCGGGTCCGACCGCGAGCTCAACAATGCGCTGGCGACCGTCGGCTATGCTCAGAACGCCTCAAAGAAGGAGTTCATGGCAGCCGTACACGGACCGCAGGCAGCTGCTTGCAAGAGGTGGCTTTAACAAAAATATCCCACGGGTCCTCGGAGGCACTCTGCAGCAGGAAACCAACTACCTTGGGCCTCGGGTTTCTTTGGATGGACGCACCGGGATGGAAGTAGAGTTTAGGATGTCTGCGGCGAACAGTGCCTTCTGGAGCTTGGGAGGGGTCTGGCAATTGTCTATTCCACGGAAGTTCAAAGAAGGCCTCCTCATAAGCCTGGCCCAGAACGCCCTCCTGAGCGGTCTCGAGCCCATGCTTGTGACTAAGTCCCAGGTGCAGCAGATCGATAATAAGTTGGCGTACTTCGGGAGGGTGGCCTTGAAGGGAAACGCGAAGTCCGAGGGACCCGAGCATGTCCGTTCCTGGAACACTTCCGAGACCTTGAGGCATTGGAAATTTGGCCCCATCCGACACGGAACTCCTCGTTCGTGATCTTCGATGGTACCACGGGTGGGCGAGGAGGCCAAATGAGCACACTCAGGAGCTCGCGGCCCTCTTCGGCAACATATAATGCATGACGTTGTTGCTGGCCCCTTGCACCTCGAGCGGGACCCTGACAGAATGCGCCTCTCCGTGTACTAAAAGGATGCAGGACACGACTTCTTGCGAGCCTGCGAGTTGATCGACGACCCGTCTAGGGGGCGGCAGCTTTCGTGCGAATCGATTTCGCCGAGATCCGAGGTCGAGCCTTACGTGTTCAGATCTCCCCTCCTGGAGCTGATAGTGTATACAGCATTCCTGAGCCCCCAGAAGCTCGCGAAGATGCCGAACCTTGGGTATGTGCGTGGGTGGAGGTTCAAGGGCGCAACTCCTAAATCATAAACGTGCCGTTCACCGTGTACGTTCATTAGCACACGTCTTGGCGTACATGAACCAGTGTATTCTATGGTGTGGCATATTTCAAACACGTATCACGGCATCTAGACACTTGTCGATCGGTCTCGAGAAATAAATTTGCCCGACGAAAGATAGCACGACGTTCCGCCCGCTTCGTGAACCCACGTCTCTCGTCTGCCCCATGTGTGCCGAGACGGCGGACAATGCTACGTCGCTCCGTAACCATATGCTCAAACAGCATGTACCTTGTGAAGTCCTCCCAGCGGCCGCCAAAGTTGAACGCCGTGCCTGGCCTCGAGTCCCCCTCGTGGCTGAAGAGGGCGGCCTCGCCCTTGGTTGCCAAAGAGTCAGAGCGCGCAAAGGAAGGAGGCCAAGGTGGTGGCCAAGGGAGGCGAGTCGGTGCTGAAAGAACCCGTTCGGCTTCTCACACGACTGGTCCTCATGAACAGCAGGAGTGGTCGCAGCTCTATACAGCACGGCGTGTGCGACGTACGAGGCGGAGGCCGAGGGCGGGGAGAAGGGGCTCGGGGCCGCGCTCGCGGGCGCGGGCGAGGCCTGCAACAGCGAGGGCAAGAAAAGGCCGAGGCAGACGGAGAGGTGGCAGATTTCGAAGCCAGGGGCCCGCCGCAAGTGCACATAGCCTGCGCATTCCTGGTGTGATGCGCCGAACAGGATGCCGTGGCCAGCAGAAGCCGTCGGACCCGTGCAAGAGTTCTGCGAGGAAAGCACAGTGAGCCTCTCGCCGAAAAACAGATCGGGGCCCTGGTGCCGCATTTCCAGTGGAAGCAGAAGAGAGGCCCCGCGGGTCCGCTGCCGAGAGGTCGCCGGATCTCACAGCCCTCGACGTGAGTGGAGAGAGGAGCGCAGACCTGATGAAGTTCCAGGCTCTTTACTTCCAGATTGTAGTGAACCAGCTCGGCGGAGTGAGGAAGGTGGGGGCCGCCCCCCGCGGCCCTCTGGAGTGAGGATCTGGAGGTAGGGTGGGCACGACGGGTTCAGTGAACCACAGCGCCCGCGGATCGGTCACACGTGAACCCGCTTTCCTGGCTCAACAGGGCCTTCACTCGAACATCCCGGCCCCCCTCCTCCAGAGTGCTCGGCTCCAGGCTTTAATGAATTCAGGTCGGCTGCCACGACTGGATGCAAACTCTGCGGGGTCCAGGCCGAGGGAGCGAGAGGCTCCCATGGTAAGTCTTCCTGGACGATGGGTTGCCCAGGGGTCGTGGGAAGACCCGTAGCCCTGGGAGGAGGAGGAGGAGGACGAGGAGGAGGAGGAGGAGAAGGAGGACGAGGAGGGAGGAGGGAGGAGGAGGAGGAGGAGGAGGAGGAGGAGGAGGAGGAGGAGGAGGAGGAGGAGGAGGAGGAGGGAGGGAGGGAGGGAGGGAGGGGGGAGGGAGGGAGGGGGAGGGAGGGAGGGGGAGGGAGGGAGGGAGGGAGGTTCCCCGTCAGGGTGCCAGCTGTGGGGGCAGGGCGGCCCCGTGCCGAGCGCGCTGGCGAAACAAAGTGCTCGGCTCTTTGGAGGGACCCCTCAGAGTTCGAGTGATCCGTTTAAGCTTCGTTCAAGTGGCAAGGCTGAGCTGACCAGAACTCCACGAGCAATATCGGTATCGGCATCTTCCACCTCATCCTGCTCCCTCCTCGATCCTCCCTCCTGCCCCCCCCCCTCCTCCGCCCGCCTCCATCCTCGCTCCCCCCTTCCTCCTCAACCCACGCTTCCTTTACATACCAACCTCCGCCCCAGCCGCCCCAGCACGACTCCCCAAATCTTCACTTCCGTCCATTTCCCGGTTTTCCCCGAGAGCTTTTCCGGCATGGGTTTTCGAATTCCCCGCTTTGTTTTTCCAATGTCCGGGTTTGTCGAAATTCCGGGCTTTTCCAAAAAATGCGGACCTTCCCCAGAAAATGCACGGGTTTCCCACCTGTTATTTCCTGCTTGTCTTTAACATCCGGGCTTGCCCCGTCCATCTCTGGGGTTGCCTTGTAACCGCTGAGATGCCATGGCCTGGCGAGGATGGGGACCAGCCAAACGACGTACTGACGATGACCCCGCCATCTCCTCGCGGGCGCGCGCTTCGGCGGTGGACAAACCTCCCTTTAATAGACCTCCCCTTAATGAAAACGTCCTGGGACCGAAACCGACGGACCTGGACCCGCAAAATAGCGGCCGCGACGCCCTCTCGCGAAACGAAAACGGCCAATTCCTTAATCGACGTGCCAGGGTAAGAGGTCTGTCCACCCCCGAGCGCTTCCGGCCGCGCGTCAGCGCGCCTTTGGGCGGGTCCGCAGCGCTGGCGCCGCGTCCGGGTCCCACGACGGCCCCCCTTCCGGCCAGCCCTTCCCGGCCCGCGGGGCGCGCCTCTTCCCGCGGCGGTCGTCGCGTTCAGCTCCCGCGCGGTCGTCGTCACCAACGGCCGAACCCTGGCGCCTCGGGCATGCGGCGGCCAGCCCGGCCGAGCGCCCGTGGGGCAGGGCCTCCCCACTCCGCCATCCCATTCCTCCCTCCTCCTCCTCCTCCTCCTCCTCCTCCTCTTCTTCTTCCTCCTCCTCCTCCTCCTCCTCACCTGTTCCTCCCTTTGCTCCTCCTGATCATCCTCTTCCTCCTGCTCCTCCTCCTCCTCCCTCCATCCATCCTTCCCTCCCTCCCTCCTTCCCTCGCTCCGTCCCTCCCTCCCTCCCTCCCTCCCTCCTCCCTCCTCCCACTCCTCCATCCCGCTACTCCCTCCTCCCAATTCCTGCACCCTTCTCCGATTCCTCCTCCCTCCCCGCTCATCCGTCCCACTCCTCCATCGCATTCCTCCCTCGCCCTCTTACCTCAGGCGTCCCCACTTTCCCTAACCTCCCTCCCCCATTGCCTCGTTCCACTAGCCCTTCGGGGAGAGACATCATCGAAAAGAGGGAAAGGGTGAGGATGGAGGGGGAGCGCCCGCAAGACCGTTCGTTTCTGGCGATTACAAAAAAACAATATTGGTTCGCATACGTGTGCTAGTTGTGTGACGGCCTTACTCGATAATTCCTTTTTGGGTAGCATCCGAGGCTCAGTACAGGCACGGGCCGCCATCGACAACCGTCGGGAACCGATGCGCGAGGCCCAGCCCGGGGGCGTGCCGCACGTGCCAGTGGCGCCACGTGCACCAGAAACGCCACACTGGGCGATATGTTGACCCCCCACCACCCCGGTCAAATTCAAATGCACGCGGACGGCAGGTGTGCGACCATTGTGAAGTGCTTGTGGGCGGACACCCGCAATCACTCTGCAGACAAAGCACGCAGCCTGCAGCAGGCAGCTTGCCCCCCCCCGTGCCGTCCCTGGCAAAGTGAACCTCGCACTTTCTGTTGAAAGGGGTGCTGGGGCCTGCACGCCGCAGGCACCATGCCGCCCCACACCCCCGACGCCCCTGCCAGAGTGGCGCCCGCGCACAGTCCAGCTCCTGGTGCAAAGTGCACTTCCGACTGTTGTTTTGCAAGAGGTGTTGGGGAGGCGTTGGCTCTGCAGGCAGCAAGCAACATGCCGGCCCCCGCCGCCCTCCATTAAAAACCAATGCAAGGTGATCGCTGGGCGTCCGCGCATGCCCCAGATTTTGGGAGATTGTTTTTGTCGATCCTTTGGCGCGTACCGGTCGTTACCCGGACAGCCCCTCCTCTCCCCCTTCCCCCCAGGTAACGTTACCGATCGTGCATAATCAGAGTCGTCGGCTGTAGAAATTCCTGGTTCCCGATCCCGCATGCGGTGGTTATGAATAAATATCCGTGACGCACAGTGGGCGTCCTCCCTTGACATCTGGCATCTTGAGCCCTCCCCTTCTCCCTCCTACCCCTCCTCCTCCTCCTCGTCCTCCTCATCTTCTCCAAGTTCTTTCTTCACGCCCCTTGCTTCTTCCTGAATATAACTCCTCCCTGCCGCATCCCAAGGCGTGTCGGCAGGGTGGGGCGGGTGTTTCGCCTGAGATGTCTTCCCCAGCCATGGTCCTGAACCTGTATTTCTGCAGCAGTATCACGGATGGCGATCGTGCCGTTTCAAACACATGGTTCTCGCCTTAACGCTGGGCGCCTTCGTATTAGAAATTGGCAACAGTGGACCACCAGGACGCACCTCGTTTCGAATATGCGGTTCTCGCCCCAGCTCATCCATGGAGGCATGTTCTCGCCATCCTTGGGAGGCTGCGAGTTGCGAAACTGTCGCCACTTCCGTGGCTCCTGGGAGGCCCTGGGAGGCCCGACGGAAGGGATCCGTCGCAAGTGGACCACCAGGACGCACCCCCCCCCAGGCGACCGCGCACTGTGAGCCCGTTGACAGTACGGCCCGCTGTCAAGTGGCCCCCCTGGCCGCCCACCCCTCCCGACCGCCCGTTCCGAGCCCGCTTGGCAGTGGGGCCCACTGTCAAACGGGCGTCCATGAAGGGGCCTTGGGACACCCAAATTCGCCGGCCCAACGGGCCAGGGCGTGCTAAGATCTCCGGTAACAGGTAAACAGTATTTCTAGTTCGCGCGCGCAGGGCGGCCCGTGGGGGTCCCCGAGCGAAAAGTACCCCGGGCGATCCCCGGCAGATCCCCGGCAGACTAGGGGTCAGAGATGCCGGAATTCTGTTTCGGAGCCCAAGAGGGCTCCAGATCGCCCCAAGAGGGCCCCAAAAGGCCCCAAATATGGTCCAAGAGGGGCCCCAGACGCCCGAAGATCGCTCCACGACGCCCAAGATGGCCTCCAGACGGCCCAAGAGGCCTCCAAGATGGCCCAAGAAGCATCTAATAGGCCTCCAAAAAGGGCCCCAAGAAGCAACAATCGTTGATTTTCCATTGGTTTTTGAAGGTTTTTGGCGTTCTCGCATTTTCAGCTTCCGACGCTCCAAGACGCCCCAAGAGGCCCCCAAGACCGCCCCAAGACGGCCCGAGAGCTCTCCAAGAGGCCCCCAAACGGCCCAAGATGGCCCCAAGACTGCCCAAGAGGCCTCCAAGACGGCCCAATACACCCCCAAGACGGCTCCAAGAGAGGGCACAAACGGGGGACCCGAACGGGCATTTCGACATCTTTGCCCGAAGAGGCCCCCAGGAGGCCCCAAGAGGCCCCCAAGAGGCCCCAGGAGGCCCCAAAAACACCTCCAACAGGCCCCCGAGAGGCCTCCCAAGAGACCCCACGAAGCCTCCCAAAGAGGCGTCTTGTCCACGACCAGGGTTGGCCCCAAAAATACTCCAAGAAACCATCGAAAGACCGCCTCCTCGTCCTCATCCTCCCCTCTTCATCCTCCTCCTCCTCCTCCTCCCCCTCCTCCAACTTCTTCTCGCTCGCCACGAACACACAAACATATAGCACTAGCGATACAATGTGGGCCGGCGGAATGAGCGAAGCGATTAAATAAATACACACAAATAACCGGATCCCCAAGATGTTCCAATATTTTCTGGGTTCTTGTCCCCCCCCCACTTCCCATATTTTCCCATATTTTCCTGGGAATCGAAAATGAATTGTGTCCGTGTGTTTTTTCCCCTCCTGAGTCCAGGCGCCCCCGGCCCGCGCGCAGCGGGTCCGTTCACAGTGGGGCCCACTGTCAAATGGGCCCCCGCGCCCCCCCCCCTGATCCGTCGACAGCGGAGGGCCATTGTCACATGGGCCCCCCAGAGCCCCCCACCCCCCCCACCCCTCCAAACCGACCGGGCCGGGCCTCCGCGGGAGGGGCAAGGGAGGGGGGAACATCTCACACGCCGAGGAACCCCCAAGGGGTCGGCGGATTTCAGCGCATGTCTCCACATCCCTGACCAGGACAACTCGCCCGGGCATAGTTTATAGGTGGGCTGGTGGGCATATTTTTTTTGGCTCGCGGCTCCAAGGCGAGGGACATGGAGCGAGCACAACGTCCGTGGCGCGGTACGTGGATAATTGGCGCGAGATTGCCGCGGATTCCAGCGGACAACACACGCAGCGCATGCACATGCCAGGGACAAAATGCCCCTCATTGAGACGCATTTCAGCGTCTGCTGGTGACCGGCCCAGACAGCCCGACTGGTGGGGAAGCAGAAGGCGCGGCAACGAGGCGGCAACGGAACGGAGGGGAGAAGTCGCCCTTGCGGCGCCAAGCTCCAGCCGAACCGCAATCGGAAGCGAGGCCAAGACGGACAGCAAGGCACTGTAATAAGCCGCGGGCAGAACGCGAGTCCGAGCGGCCAATGACCAGACGGAACCCACGCGTGCGCACACTGAGCCAGGCCGTCCAAGACCTCGGAAAAAGGGGGGCGAGCGCGAGCCAGAGCAACTAACTCAGACTCACTGTACCTCCACGAGCATACGATGATGCGGTGAGGGTGACCCGACTCACCAAGGCTTACTGAAGCTGAGGTGTGGCTGATCCGCGTCAGAGCACCATCCAGTGCTGGTGGGCTTACGTTTTTCGATCTGCGGCTCCAAGGACGATTCCAGAGAGCGGGTCGAAACAAACTTGGGGCAACAAGCAAGATAATTGCCAGCAGGCCAAAAGCCAACGCCGGAATGCACATGCGAGGAACAAAATGAACCTCATTGCTGGTGGGCTTACGCGGAGCGTCTGGAATAAGGAAGAAGGGAGAGCAGGAAAAGGACAAGGGAGAAGAGAGAGGGAAGAAGGGAGGACAGAGTAGAGGTAAGAGAGAAGGGAAACAAATCGAGAAGGCAGAGGAGAGAAGAGGGCGAACCGCAAGTGGGGGAGCAGGCAGGGAAGGTTGAAACCAATTTATTCCCGGCACTCGAAGGATCCCTGCCCCAGCCAGCCTCACTGTCGCGGTACGCTCTTCTCTTTGCTCGTCCTGCGGGCAGGGGGGGAGGGGAAGGGGGACGATCGGCAGGAGGTGGAGGAAAAGGGGAGGTGTTGCCCTCGCATACGAATTTCTCGCTCCTGCCTGCTGGGCATCGCTCGGACGTCCATTCCCTGTGCTTTTTTTCGGTTTCGTGCGTGGCTTTTTCGCCGAATCATCAAGGATGCTCCTCGATGGCCCTCGCCGAAAGAAAAATGCACACGTCCGAGCGATGCCAAGCCTGCTCGCCTGGACCACCAGGCCTCGGGAGGCCCCGCGGCCCCGGGCCGGCCCACAGGAGGCGGAGCAGGGCGGGACAGGCGCGAGGCCGGGCCGGGCGTGCTCACGCCGTGCCTGGCATCCTACCGTCGGGGCGTTGACCTAAGGAACCCCAAATGAGGAACGAGGCCCCTTTCTCCCACAAGTTGAACTTCGATTTCCCACGGAAAACCTCAGGAAAACCGGAGACAAACTGCAGAACAATCAAGGAACACCGAGCCCCTCCCCAACGAAAAAGGGTTCCTTATTCAGGGCCCCGACTGTATCCCTTCCCTCCCTGCCCATTGCGCTGATTTGTTGTTTTTCGATTGTTTCTTATGTTGCAAGGCATGGTGGTCTCAGGCTGGGATGAAAGACATGACGCACGGCGTGCAACAACCGGCCTGGAACTTCAGCAAGAAGGCCCCATGCTGTGATGCGCAGCCGGAGAGGGGGAGCTGCATACATAGGAGGAGGCGGTGGCGGGTGAACACGAGGATGAGCAGGAGGAAAAGGAGGAGGAGGAGGAAGGAGGATGAGGAAGGAGGAGGACGAGGACGAACAGCAGCAGGAACTGGAGTGAAAGGAGCGGGAGGAGCAGGGTGGCCATGGGCAGGCGCAGGAGGGCAAATGAGGAGTGCGACAACGATGAAAAAGGAGTCGGATCCAGAAAAGTGGCCCGCGCTGGGGCGAGAGCGCCGATCCGAAAATGATACCCACGCTGCAGGGGGAGCACCTTGTTGAAACGCCCAAAAATCTCGTATTAAAACACATGGGAAACAAACACAGTTTTAAGACCTGTGCGCAAGCAAGCAGTACGCGGAGAAGGCCGAATATCTTCCCCCGCAGAGCCAGGGGAGAGAGGAGAGCTGCATTCGTAATGTGCAATTGCCAGTCGACTCGTAAAAGGGAAACTATTGGACCCGAGAAAGTGCAACCACTTCTGGAGAAGGAGGAGGAGGAGGAATGAGGATGAGGAGAGGGAGGAGGAGGAGGAAGAGGAGGAAGAGGAGGAGGACGAGGAGGGGGAGGAGGGGGAGGAGAAGGAGGGTCGAGGAGGACGAGGAGGAGGAGGAGGCGGTGGAGAAGGAGGAGAATGACGAGGAGGGGGAGGAGGAGAAGGAGGGAGAGGAGGGGTACGGTCGAGGAGCCAAGTGTTTGGTCACCCTGTGGCCTCCCCTGGTTCTCAGGAGGCCTCTGCAAGCCTCCCAGGACCTTCAGACACCTCCATGGACCTCTGGGGCACGCGCCCAGTGGCGCCAGCTTCCACCCTTGGTTGCGTGATAATCAGCCCCTGAGCAAAAAAACGGACTGCCCATGTTCAACATCAACTGACAACTGGCAACTCTCTGTCGCCGTATGGTTCTTTCTGAGCCACGTCTCGGTCGCAGAGCGTGTGGGAGCTCCGGGAAAGGGCATGCCACTCCTTGGCTCCTTGACAAAGACCTTGCCCCGATGTGTGGTCGCCGCGATCGCCGTGGAAACTGACCCCGGAGGTCGGACATCACGCCACGTACCCAGTCCCTGAACCATCGCCAGCGTCAACGACTGATCAAGGAGGCCTCGTCCCCGCACTGCGACCAAGCCCCCACGCCTCGTCCCGGCGAAGGGATCGGAGGCCTGTCCTCGGAACAGGGCCCGCCGAGACAACGGCACCTCTGCCGCCTGGCCCAAATCCGCTCGATTCCCACTACGTCGCTCGTCGTTCGTCGTTCGTCCTTCGTGATTCGACGTTCGTCGTTCGTCGTTTGTCGTTCGTCGACCGTCGCCACTGTCGTCGTCGTCGCCGTCGTCATCGTCGTCGTCGTTCTTCGTCGTCGTCGTTGTTCGTCGAAATTGTGATCGAAAACTGCCTCCGTGTGCCCACTGTTGAACCCATGAGCTAACTGAGAAGCGAAAATCCATGCAGACGATCGAACACCGAGTGAACAAACAGAACACTGCCTGGCTGCGCAGCTCGCCCGCACATGCCGAGAACGCTGGCACAAACACTAGGAACTGCTGTCCGCCTGATTTGACCGCGAAGCACCTCCGTGCTCGCAGGAGCCACCAAGGGGCACCCACACGCACCCAAGCTGCTTGTTGAGATGTGTCATTGTCTTGAGGTGGACAGACCGTGAACTAAAAACACCGAGGCGATGCAAAGAAGAAGACGCGGCGGATCCTCTCTGGGGGCATCGGTGGAGTCGGTCACCATGGTCACCTGCGTTGGAAACAATCGATGGGGTACGACTGGGGTGCAGCTCAAACCTTCTGAAAAAAGCACGGCCATAAACCTCCCCAGCTTCTCTCGTTAACTTCGCAAGGTGAAAGGAAGTACGCGCGTGTCGTCAACTTCCCAATGTGAAAGAAAGCACGTGCGTATCGTCAACTTCGCAAGATGAAAGAAAGTACGTGCGTGCAGCATTACCTGGTCCGATATCTTATAAAAGGCCATGTAGCGCGAAAGAAACGTGTTCCTGAAGCCCAGAGGCCCTGCCAGACTTGCACCAGACAAGGCCGCCATGAGGAATGCGACATTGACTGAAGTGGAAAGCTAAGAAGACCATACCTACCAGGCTGTAGTCATATCAAAATCCGCCGACCCTGTCGGCGTGTGAATGGGTTGTTCTTCTCGTCCGTGCCTCCTTTCCTTGCCCACCTTCTCCGTCTCCTTCTCGTTCGACTCCCCCTCCTCCTCCTCCTCCTCCTTCTCCTCCTCCTTCTCCTCCTCCTCCTCCTCCTTCATCCTTTCCTCCTGCGTGAAGTAAACTGACTCGAAGGGTTTCCCCTTCCATTTGTTCCCTCCCCCGGCCGGGGGGGGGTCCCGGGGGAAGCCCGGGTGGGGTCCTGGGGGGGGTCCCGGGGCGGGGTCCTGGGGGGGGTCCCGGGTCAGAATACCACCTCCCTCCTCCTCCTCCTCCTGAGCGTCTTTTGCCACCTTCTCCATCTCCTTTTCGTTTGTCTCCCCCTCCTCCTCCTCCTCCTCCTCCTCCTCCTCCTCCTCCTCCTCCTCCTCCTCCTCCTCACACTCTTCCTCAGCCTACCCTGTCACGTTGTCCTTTAGCTCCTTCCTGTGATCGCACAACCCGTCGCCATCGACGGCCAAAACCTTCAGGGTCGGCGGCACCGGCCGTAAGGCCTTCACAATACCAGACTACGTACAGATAAACTGGGCCCAAGACAAAGGCAACGGGAACACATTGTCATTGGTATGGCCGAATGTTGCTTCACTTTGCATTGCTTCCCTACCGCTTCGTTTGGTTGCGTTGCTTTTCAGTGCAGTGCAGTGCGGAGTGATGGGGTTCAATACGTTGCATTGCAGTGAGGTGTGTCATTTAGTTTGCACTGCTTTGCCTTGGTCTGCATTGCTTGGAACTGCCTCGCATTGCATTACAGTGCTGCGATTTGATTTATTACTTGACACCGAACTGGCGGTATTTGCTGTGCTCGAACGTTGCTTGCTTGTACATGCCGTCGGCTTGCTGCAACTTGTTTCGCATGCGTGGCATGTAACTGATCTGGATTGCACGACGTTGGATTGCAATTATGTTAATAATGTTAACTGCGTCTAGTTGCGCCGTTTTGCATTGATGCGCGTTGCACTGCATTTACATTTGATTGCAATGCGTTGCCTGTCAGGAAGGAGTCTCCGAGGAACGGGGGAGGGCTTCCCGAGACACCGAGGAGGTGTCCTCAAGGAACCTGGCTTCGGGATACGATTGCCTCTGGCCCTCTTACACAGCAAAAGCCAGAAGCCCTCTGGTAAAACCTGTCTAGGGAGAACGACCGTCCTAGACATCTGGCGACCTGATCTGGTCAAGTCTCCGGCCCTTGAGCCCCCGACCCCTGGCGCATGCAAAGGCATCCAGACGCGAACGAGGGCGACAGAACTCCTGAACGATCTTCCCGAGTCTCTGGAGGTCTGCGTATCTCATCGGGGGGAACGGTCTTCCCGTACGTGCGCACGGCTACCTCCTGGCCAAGCGCCCCCCCAATGCTGGTGAGGGCCCGCGTCCGGCTCGATCGATCGCTCGCCCCCGCGGATGCCCTCCTGGTCTCCGCTGGCCCCATGGCGTCCCTCGAGGATACAGGGGCTGCACACTTCACACGCAGAGTTGTCTGATGGATGTGTGGAGGTGCAGGCTGGACTCACCCAGATGCGGGACGCGCCGCTGCACGAGTGGCAGCTCTCTGCGCTCAGCGGCCCGGCCAGGCGCACGCACCGCCTTGCCCCGATCAAGAAGCTGTTGCGGTCGACAGTCACCAGCGTCGTGCCAGGCCGCTACGCTGCCGAACCGTCTGCTCTAGTTAAACAGGATACTCTGCAATTGAATAGTTTCTGACACGCGAGCGTGGAGCCGCGCAAAGCAAGGATCCCCCATCGCGAGTATCTTACGCCTCCAAATATTGCCTTTTTGAAATCTGTCTAGGTTTCGATGTCGGTGCACACTGATCAGAGCCTCGAATGCTTCCATCCGCGTCACGTGCGCATGCTGAGCGACGAGGATCTGGAGCAGCTGAGCGCGCTGTTCTCGTGCTCTGAGCGACTGGGCATATTTCCAGCACAGCGGATCTGGCTTATGTTCCCTCTCCTCGAGAAGCCGCAGGGGAGATACCAACTGACACTTCTTGTGGCATCATCCGTTCGAGTGTGGGAGCGCGCACGCCAGCCCGAAGTTGACCCTTTTCATCGACTCGCCGAATCACACGTACTGGTTGCTCGGAAAGCGCCGCGAAGCGGACGATGTCGTCTGGACGGCTGCCGTTCGGACCGAAGGGAGTCGTCGAGAGCCGCGCCACCGCGGGATGTTCGTGGGATGTCCACCAGCTTTACACGTCGTTCGATGTAGGTAGGCTTCGCGATCGAGCCCTGGCGTGCGGACTCCCTAGGCAGTTGGTCAAATCTCTTCAACTGCTGGCGTGGACCCAAACCAGTCCGAGTAGGGGCTGCATTTCCCCGCTGTCTCAGTGTTGCACATATGGCCCTCCAGCAGGCAGCATCTTCAACGACGTCTTCGTGAAAGTCTACATGATGGCTCCACAAAGACGCCCAAGGCGCCCTCGAGAACAACATGCATGTTTTCCGCCGGCCTTTGAGAAAGTTTAGCATGACGCCGTCGATTTCCGAAAGCCCAAGGCGGCTCAAAAGATCCCAACGAGAGATCCAAGAAAGCCCCACTGGATTCCAAAAGGGCGGCACGACGACCCAACAAGCCCCCAAGGCGGCCTAAGAGGTCCCCAAGACGGCCCAAGATGCTCCCAAGACGGCCCAAGAAGTCCCCGAGAAGGCCCCCAAGAGGGGTGTCCCAAACAGATCTAAATCGGCGGTGGACAAGCCTCCCTTTAGTGAACCACCCTTTAGTGAAAACGGCCTGGGACCGAAAACGACGGACCTGGACCCGCAAAAGTGACGACCGCGACGCCCTCTCGCGAACCGAAAACGGCCAATTTGCGAATCGACGCGTCAGGGTAGGAGGGCTATCAACCTCCGGCTAAAATGGTCTCGAGAAGCCCTCAAGAGGCCCCAGGGAAGCTTTAGGTCGGGCACGTCCCCCTACAGAGGGATTCTGGACGAAAAATAAAAACAAAGAAAAAATGCTCACCGATGGTCAAAGATAGTCGAACAAATCGTCACCAGATTATTGTTTAACTACTTTTGAATATTCCTCCTGTAGAGGGACAGGCCCGACTTAAAACTTATATTGCTCCCACCGTACTTGAAGACCGCATCCCAGAAATAATTTCGAGCACCCGGAAAAGTGTCGAAAGAGTGTCGAAACAGTGTCGGACGAGTCTCCCAGGGCCCGACCACGTGAAAACCCTTCAGTTTCGGCACTTTTTTGGGACTCGAGATTCTTTCTGGTGGCCAAGGCTGGAGTAGGTTGGAACATCATAACTTAAGGCTAAAATTAAGTCGGGCGCGTCCCCCTACAGGAGGATTTCGACGAAATATTAATAAACCAAAATATTCCAAAATTAAAAAAAAAATACTCAAACAAGCCCCCATACTGTTTTTTTCGACTGTTTCTGACTATTCCCCCTGTAGAGGGACAGGCCCGACTTAAGACTGAAAGGCTCTCGAGAATCGGGAGCGGCCAAGAGGGGGGGGTCCAAGAGGGGGGGGGTGCAAATCATGACCGGCGGCACGTGCGCGGCCCAGCGGGGGGGCCGGGGACGTAATGAAATACGAAGAGGCGCCGTGAAATCGGGGGAGATATCAGGGCCCCCGCCATGATATCCCCCCCCCCCTAGTCATCACCCCCCTCTTTGTCGCCCCCGACATTGGAGGACTGGAAATGGGCACCAACACCAAAACAGGGGGTTGCCTCCACAGGAGGACGATGATCCTAGATTTCGGTATTGGTGGTAATATTTCGGTCACCTTGGAAGCCAGAATATTACCACCATCACCGAGATTGGGATCTTCATCCCTCTGTGGAGGCACGCCGCCAATCTTGGTGTTGGTGTCAACCTCTGGGCCTGCGACGATGCAAGGCTCTTTTCACCCCCACAAACCTGCAGCGGATTCCGCCAACAGGCCCGCACTCGGGCCTCCTCGAAAGGCCGCCGCGGCCGCTCGGCCCGCCCGCCGCACCCGCGGCCTGAGCCCTTTGCCAGCCCAGCCTATGCCGAGCTCGCCAGCCCCGAGCCCCACGGAGCCTCGACCCCCCTCTTTTGACGAACCAACAACACACACCCATACCCATAGGGGGATCGGAGAGGGCTATGGGTGCGTGTTGTCGGATGGGGGTCCCCGCTCGAACGGGAGCGCTCCCCAGGGTCCGACAACCCGCACCCATACCCATAGCAAGTCCTCCTCCCAACGACCCCCCTGTGGGTATGGGTGTGTGTTGCTCGTTCGTCATCTTTGCCGCCCCCGATACCAAGGCTCCCGAGAAGCCCTCAAGAGGCCCCCGGAGAAGCCTCCACGCGCGCATGCCGCTCGGCCTCCTCTGCGCCTCGCTGCCGCCCCGGCGCGGGGCCTGCGGCAGGCACCGGGTCAGGATGCGAAGTTCGGGAGACCCAAAAACAGATCGAGATCATGGAAGGAAAAGACACATATACTGAAAACATATATTGAGACTAAAAACATAGTGAGACTAAAAAACATAGTGAGACTGAATATATATATATATAGAGAGAGAGAGAGAGAGAAAAAAAAAAAAAGAGAGAGAGAGAGAGAGAGAGAGAAAAAAAAAAGCATATTGAAGCTAAAGACGTATTGAGACAATAGAAGAAAAGGAAACCACACGAAGACAAATTTTTGGCGCTCCGCGCGGATTTCTTGGATTCGCGCTGGACCCCCCTCCCTGGGGCGGCGCCGGAGGCACCGCCAGGGGGCCCAGGCGCGGATCCTTGAAATTCGCGCGGAGCGCCAAAAGTGTGTGTTTATGTGGTTTTTCGAATAAGGAAGAACCAGACGAGTGAGCAGAATTACAGTCATCGGCCTGACCTAAGGAACGATAAATAAGAAACGAATCTCGTTTAAAAAGACCAAGGAATAACGCATAAGGGACGATATATCAGAAATGACGCATAAGGAAGGATAAACACCGCACGCAAACCTAAGGAACGACCGAGTCCCTTTTGAAAACCAAGTGCTCTTTATTCAAGCCGCTCACTTTATATGAATGATGAAAAGTATGCGAATCCGCCGATCCGGCGTGCGAGGTTTAAAAAGCCTCAGCCACAGCCACAACCTGAGCTTCAGCTCTGCGAGAGCGCGTTTCACGGGCGCTTGCCTTGGGAACATTCGGCGGCGCGTTTCGAACTGGGGGGTGGGCCCCCCAACAAAAAAACTTGGCGCCGTCGATCAGAACCAGGGGGACTCCCCTCCACCCCCCCTCCCGACCCCCCCCATCCCCCTCCCAAGGAAGGGGGGGGGGTGCAAAACCCCCCCCGGCGCCGCCGGCGCCGGCGCTGGCGGCCGCCGCAGCGCCAACGCAGCGACGATGACCAGAGAGGGCCAATGGGGGGGGTTCAAACCCCTCCCCCCACCCCCGCGCTGGCGCCGGCGCCTGCGCTAGCGGCGGCCAGCAGCGCCGACGGCGGGGACGCAACGACGATGACCAGAGATGGCCCAGAGACCGCAGAGGGAACACACAAATCGCCATATCGAGCCCTCGCATGCTCCTCAGACGCCCCCGAGACCCTTCTGACGAGACCTCAAGAGGCATCCATCAGAACTCTGACCCTTTGCCAAAACACAATGGCGGGAAGAGCCGAAGGCCACACCACCACCACCACCACCACCATCGCCACCACAGACCACCATACCACCACCACCACTACCACCACCACCACAAACCACCACCACAACCACCACAACCCACCATCACCACAACCACCACCATCACCACAAACCATCTCACCACCACCACCACCACCACCAAAAACGCCACCACTACCACAACCACCACAACCCACCACAACCCACCACAACCACTACCACCACAAACCACCACACCATCACCACCACCATCACCACGACCGCCACAACCACCACCATCACCACAACCCACCACCACCACCACCACCACAAACAACCACACCACCACTAACCACCACCACCACCACCACCACCCACCACCCACCACCCACCACCCACCACCAGCACCAGCACCACTACCAGCAGCAGCACCACCACCACCAACACCACAGCCCACCACCACCACAAACCACCACGCCACCACCACCGCCACCACCACGACCACCACCATCACCACCTCAACCCACCACCACCACCATCACCACCACCACCACCAAACCACCACACAACCACCACCACCACAGCCACCACCAACACCACCACCAGAACAGCTCACCACCACCAACCACCAATACCTACAACAACTCACCACAACTACCACCACCATCACCACAATCTACCGCACCACCACCACCACCACCGCCACAACCACCACCACTACTACCAGCAGCACAACCCACCACCACCACCACCACAACCACCGCAAACCACCTCACCACCACCGCCACCACCGCCACTACCACCACCACCACCTCCGCCGCCGCCGCCAGCCGCCGACGCCGGTGCTGGCCCGAGGAGAGGGAGGGAGGAAAAGTAGGGGAGGATGGGGGGGGGGGTCGAACCCTCCTCCCTCCATCCAAGGGGCGGGGTGGGGGGGGTTCGGTTCCAACCCACCCCCCCCCTCCAAGCGACCACAGAATGCGCTCTTCGATAATTCGACATCCGAGCCCGAATCGATAATTCGAGCCTTCCGCCCCAAGATGCCCCCACGACGCCCCCCCAAGCAAGAGGCACCCAAGAGCGCCCAAGTGGCCCCCAAGTGGCCCCCAAGACGCCCCAAGAGGCATCCAAACGGCGCCCCAGAGGCTTCAAAACTACACCCAAGAGGCATATGTCCCACACACACACAACCCAGGCACGGTACGGGCTGGGCCGAAGGCCATTAGATAATGCCACCAGAGCCCCAGATCTCCAAGAGTCCCCCAAGAAAACCCCAAGAAGCCCCCGAAGCCCCCAAGAGCCAAGAGGCCCCAAGAGGCGCTCACTCGCGAGCTGCCAGGCAAGAGGTGCATGGTGTGACTTGGCATTGCTCGGACACGAGTCGTGATCGTTGCCGTCGTCGTCATCGTCGTCGTCGTCGTCGCCGTCGGTTCGTGTTCGTGTTCGTGTTCGTGTTAGTCGTCGTGGTCGTCCTCGTCGGCGTCGTCGTCGTTTGTCGTCGTCGTTACCCCGTTCGTCAGTCGTCGTCGTAACTATCCCGCTCGTCGATCGTTGGTCGTCCGTTGGCGTCGTCACCGTCCATTCCCGATAACATCAGGAGCGCCCCGGATCGGCGGCACTGGCCGAAGGCCACTACAATATCAACGGTAAGAAAAAACATAAGACTGACTGTGGTAAGAAAGCGGACGGAGGAGAAGGAGAGAAATGGCGCAAGGATATGAGCAGGGAGGAAGGAGGGCAAGGAGGGGCGAGAGCGCGTGGGAGGAGGAGGAGGAGGAGGAGGAGGAGGAGGAGGAGGAGGAGGAGGAGGAGGAGGGAAAAAGCAAGGAAGGGAGAGGAACGTCCTCTCTGTTCTTCCCTCCCTCCCTTCCTCCCTTCTCTTCTTTCCCCGCCTATTCCGCCCTTCCTCCCTTCCTCTCCTTTCCCCGTCGCTTCCTCCCTTCCTCCCTTCCCAGAGGGGAGGAAGAGAGGAAGAGACGCAGGGGGGGGGAACGGGGCGAATTGGACCATGATCCCACATCCCATCTGCTTGAATTCCAACAGGAGTCAGTTATGCTCAGACGAGCCTGCGCAAGGAAGGAACGTTGGCCCGATACTGAACGAAGCTGCATCGCCCTGCTCTCCGGAGCAGGGGGACCTCCAGAGATCTCCAGAGGCCCCTGAGAAGCCCCCCGGATGTCTCTGCAGGGCCTCCGCGGAGGCCTCGAGACGTCTCCGAAGCGAAGGGCTCCAGAGAACCAAACAAGTCAACGAATCCTATCCCCGAGCCCCGCAACCTCGATTCGTCGACTCCGATGCAGTCAGGCCGCCTCCTGACCACCGGGGGAGGGGAAGGATGAGGATGCAAGAGAAGGGAGGAGGCGGGAGGAGAAGGAGGAGGAGGAGAAGGAGGAGAAGGAGGAGGAGGAGAAAGAGGAGGAGGAGGAGGCGGAGGAGGCGGGAGGAGGAGGAGGAGGAGGAGGAGGAGGAGAGGAGGCGGAGGGGAGAAGGAGGGGGAGGAGGGGGAGAGGGGCAGGAGGAGGAGGAGGAGAGGAGGAAAGGAGGAGGCGGAGGAGGAGCAGAAGGAGCGCGAGGAGAGCAGGAGGAACGGGGGGGGGGGGAGGAGGAGGAGAAAAGGGAGGAGGAGGGGAGGAGAGGAGGAGGAGGAGGAGGAGAGAGGAGGAGTAAAGAGGAGGAGGAGGCGGCAGGAGGAGGAGGAGGCGGGAGGAGGAGGAGGAATGAGGAGGAGGAGGAAAGAGGACGAAAGAGGAGGAAAGAGGAGGAGGAGGAGGAGGAGGCGGGAAGGGGCGGGAGTAGGAGGGGCAGGAGGAGGCGGAGGAGGTGGAAAAGGCCAGGGGCTGGCAGCGAACCGGGGTCGCCGTGCGCTCGTCCTTGGCCCCGCCCTTCGCCCCTCGGCCGCTGAGCTCCTCCACCCTGCGCCGCGCGACGCGGCGCGCCGCGCGCCCGTCGTCGTCAGCGGCCTCGGCATCGGCGTCGGCATCGTCGTCGTTCGTCGTTCGTCGTTCGTCGTCCCGTTCGTCGTCCCGTTCGTCATTCGTCGTCGTTCGTCGTTCGTCGTCGCGGTCGTCGTGGTCACCGTGGTCGTCGTGGTCGCCGTGGTCGTGGTCGTCGTCGTCGTCGTTGTCGTCGTCGTGGTCGTCGTCGTCGTCGGCGGCAGCGGCCGCTGTTGGCGGCGTCGTTGGCGGCGTCGGAGTCGTCGATCGATCATTGGTCGGATCGCGCCACCATCGATGCTGTTGGTGCGACACCCGTCGACCGTATTTCTTGGCACGCCCGAAATGGGTACGGTGAAAATTGGCACTGTGCCCGACAACACATGAGAGACCCAAAGAAACAAGTCATAGGGGAGATGGCATAGCGACCTTACGCGCTGGCCCACGCGGGCCACCAGCGCGGTAAGCTACATCGGAAACGAAGGCTCTTACGTGCGACCTTACGCGGGCAGCTCACGCGCGAATGTCCGCGCAGTTGACTCAGTTTCTTCCGTCGCTCGCATGCTGCCTTATACAAACAAAGGACGCTGTTAGGCAGACAAACTCCAGTGTCAAACGGGCAGCGTCCCGCGGTGACGACGACAGCGAGTGCTGTTCAAAATGGGAAGGAACTGCTGTGGCTTTTCTTGCCCATTTACGCAGGTCAAGGACAAATCGTAAACGTTGTGATCGGGAACTTTTGCATAGCGGCGGCGGCCCCGGCCACACGCTATGCCTTGCGAGCGGATAGCGTGCCGCTACGCTCCGCGGGGCGGGAGGATCGGAAAGGCTCAGGACGTTGAAGCCTGGGGGCTGGGAAGTGGACAGCGGGCCGCGCCGAAGCGCGGTGGGCCAGAGCCAGGGGAGCGACACGCTACCCAAAAGCTTCCGACTGTAAGAATCGGCAGGACCTGCTGTGGGTCGTCGTGCCCATTTATAAACATCCAGGGAAAAACATACCGTCGGGGCGTTGACAGAAGGAACCTTAAATAAGGAACGAGGCTCCTTTTTCCAATAAGTTGGACTTCGATTTCCCATGGAAAACTCCAGGACGACCTAAGGCAGACTGTAAAATAATCAAGGAACACCGAGCCCCTGCACAGCGAATAGGGTTCCTTCTTCAGCGCCCCGCCTGTAGTTACACTTCAACTCTCGGAGGTCCGCGCAGATTGAAGGGGTCCCAGGACACACAAATAAATACACACGAATACAAGTATTCCCAATTGTTTCCCATATTTGTTGGGTTTCTGTCTTCCCCCCCACTGCACATATTTTCCCATGGTTCCTGGGGAATCGTCGATTCATTGTGTCTGTGTGGTTTCTGTCCTCCTGACAGATGTTGTGGATCTGCGCTGGACCCATCCACCTCCCTGGCGAGCGGAGCGCGCCAGTGCGGGGCCGCCGGAGGCGCCCGAGGCGCTTTCGACGCTTCCTCTTCGACTTGATTCCCGACCGTCCTTCTTCTTCCCAGCCGTCCTTGCATTGAAGAGACAGCGCCCCGCAATCCTTCCTTCCTTCCTTCCTTACCCCTCGCCCTCCTCTCGCCTCCCCATCCTCCCATCTGCCCTCCACGCCTGTCAGCCATGTCGGCACACCCCTCACGTGCCTCGTGGCCCCACAAAGAGCTCCACCGAAGGCCCCAGTGGCTGCGCTCGCATGCGCCCGCCGCATCCATTTCGACACACAACTCACACGCCGCGTGGCCCCAATACGGAGCTCCACCGAAGACCCCTAATGCGCCCGCCGAGCACACTTCGGCACACCCCACACACGCTTCGTGGCCCAAGAAGGAGCTCCACCGAAGGTCGCACCAACATCGGCACACCCCTCACACGTCTCGTGGCCCCACAGAGAGCTCCACCGAAGGCCCCAGCTGCTGCGCTCGCATGCGCCCGTCGGACCCATGTCGGCACACCCCTCACATGTTTCGTGGCCCCAGAAGGGGGCCCCACCGAAAGCCCCAGCGGCTGCGCTCGCATGCACACCCCTCACACGTTTCGTGGCCCCATTGGAAGCTCCACCGAAGGCCCCAGTGGTTGCGCTCGCATGCGCCCGCCGCACCAATTCTGGCACATCTCTCACACGCTTCGTGGCCCCATAGGGGGCTCTACCGAAGGCCCCCCGCCGCACCCAGTTCGGCACACACCTCGCACGCTTCGTGGCCTCATAGGGAGTTCCACTGGAGGCCTCAGTGCCTACTCTCGCATGCGCCCGCCGCACCAATTTCGGCACACCCCTCACACGCTGCGTGTCCCCATGGGGAGCTCCAGCTCCACCGAAGGCCCCAGCTGCTGCGCTCGCATGCGCCCGCCGCTTACACGCTTCGTGGCTTCGTTGGGAGCGCGTGCGAGCGCAGGTTTTGGGGCCTTCGGTGGAGCTCCATACGGGGCCACGAAGCGTGCGAGAGCGTGCCGAAATGAGCCCAGCGGGCGCAGGCGAACGCAGCCACTGGAACCTTCGGTGGAGCCCCATTTCGGCAAACCCCTCACACGTCACGTTGCCCCACAAAGCGCTCCACCGAAGGCCCCAGTGGCTGCGCTCGCATGCGCCCGCCGCATCCAGTTCCACACACCAGATACACGTTTCGTGGCCTCATGGGGAGCTTCACAGAAGGCCCAAGTGGCTGCGATCGCATGAGCCTGCCGTAACCATTTCGGCACACCCATCGCACGTTGTGGCCCCATAGAGCCCTTCCGAAGGCCCCAGCGGCTGCGCTCGCATGCGCCCGCCGCACACATTTCCACATACCCCTCACACGTTTCGTGGCCCCATAAGGGTCCCCACCGAAGGCCCTGAGTGGCTGCGATCGAATGCACACCCCTCACACGTTTCGTGGCCCCATAGGGAGCTCCACCGAAGGCCCCAGTGGCTGCGCTCGCATACGCCCGCCGCACCAATTCTGGCACATCTCTCACACGCTTCGTGGCCCCATAGGGGGCTCTACCGAAGGCCCCCTGCCGCACCCAGTTCGGCACACACCTCGTACGCTTCGTGGCCTCATAGGGAGTTCCACTGGAGGCCTCAGTGCCTATTCTCGCATGCGCCCGCCGCACCAATTTCGGCACACCCCTCACACGCTGCGTGTCCCCATGGGGAGCTCCAGCTCCACCGACGGCCCCAGCTGCTGCGCTCGCATGCGCCCGCCGCTTACACGCTTCGTGGCTTCGTTGGGAGCGCGTGCGAGCGCAGGTTTGGGGGCCTTCGGTTTTGGGGCCCCATAGGGGGCTCCAACGAAGGCCCCCCGCCGCACCCATTTCGGCACACCCCTTACACGCTTCGTGGCCCCATAGGTAGCCCCGTCGAAGGCCCCAATGGCCCCAGTAGCTGCGCTCGCACGCGCTCGCCGCACACATTCTGGCACACCAATTACACGCTTCGTGCCCCTATGAAGAGCTCCATCGAAGGCCCCAGTGGCTGCTCTCGCATGCGCCCGCCGCACCAATTTTGGCACACCCCTCACACGCTTCGTGGCCCAATAGGGAGCTCCACCGAAGGCCCCAGCGGCTGCGATCGCATGCGCCCGCCGGACCCATTTCGGCACACCCCTCACACGCTTGGTGGCCCCATGGATAGCTCCCCGCCCCTTCTTGAACTTGAACTGTCGCGTACTTGGCCAGTACTTCGTCGTTGCCCTTTCGGATCTGGCCATGGCTCGCTTTTCTATTATTTCGCTGGCTTGGGTCGGGCCCTCCGGGCTCAAGAAGCACCCCGGCGCATTCGATCGGCGACCCCCCGGCGGGCCAGGCCCGACGCCTCTTTGCCTTTCTACAATCTGTTTCCATCGCACCCGCGTCATTTTCTACCGCGTGTCAGATGTCCCCGTCGAGTGGCAACGGCAGCTGCCCCCCTGAAGCTTTTTCTCGCCGCCCCAGCGCCGCGGGCACACCCAGCGGTGCTCCCCGAAATGTTCCTCGCTAAACCTCTTGCGTAGGGCCGTCACCAGTGTTAGCTCTTTCCGCATCCCTGACGCAGTCGCAGGCCCTTCTTTTGGCCAGCAGCTCCACTCTCTTAGCCCGTGCCGCCTGGCCATCCTCGTCTAACGCGGCAGGATGGTCTCCGAACGATCATGTCATCGCCGTCCTCGTGGCCTTTCCGTAGAACTTTCACGCATGGTCTGGAGTAGAATTATGCCGCGCTGCTTCCCATTCTTCCTGCCCGATCCTCTCAATCTCCTCCTCCAAATGCTGAAAAAAAACTCCAGCCACCCCTTGCTTCCCCGCAAGCAGTTCATCAGCGCGTCTCCACTGACGCTCTAGTCTGCGCGACGTCTAGCGCGGATGGGAAGGGCGCGGGCGAGGGAGAGGGGGAGGGTGAGAGAAACAGGCGGGTGATCTCTGCGCCACTTGCTCTTGATGAGCTGCAGCCCCCTGGCAGAGCACCGAAGGGTCTGGCAGCGATCGACCAGCTGCAGGGCACCCGTGGGGAAGATAAAGAAGTCGATGCGGTGTTCATCCCCCTGCGGTCCGTAGTACGTCGCGCCTGTCGGTAAACGTAGTAGCAACGCACATTCCGTTTCGCTCGCAGAACGATATGATTTCTGGACCGCTCTCGCTTTCAATCTTTGGCGCAACCGACCCAGCATGTCTACCTGCGCTCGGCTACGCTATCCCGTCCGAGTCCCTGCGCAGTCCGAAGTCCGCGTTCATGTCCCCTGCCATTATGGGTGCCGACTGGCATCCTAATTTGTCATTCCCCCCGCTCAATCAACAAATTTGTAACTCGGGAACAAGTGCGCCCATAATTCGCAAAGTGCGCGGGGGCTTAATATGATGCAGAAAGCACAATATTAATCTCCTGAGTCTGCAACCTAATTCCAGCCGCCCTTCCCTGTATGTTGCTAGGAGGGTGCATAATGCTGTGTAGGGGTTTTTGGCGTATTCGTTTCGTTACCCATATATGTACTCCACATCATCTAGCAACACACGTGCCCTTCCTTCCTCCGAAACGTTTGGCCCAGTGGTGTGTTTGGTAGGTCTCCTGCGCGGTTCATCTCCCGCCGATTCGCGTGCCCCACTCAAAATTACTAGATCCCACTCCCTGAATTATACACTGATGAACTCCAATATTTCACCGCCACTTGCTGCGTATGGGTTGTACGTCGTAATACGCATCAGTGGGAAGGCGTCGTACATGCCATGGCGCCGCGGCGGGCTCGCCCCCCCCCCCTGGCCTTCTTAATCGAACTTTCTGGAGGTGCCCTGGAGTCGGCGGTGCGCTCGCGCACTTGGCTCGGTCGGAAGGGAACTCCGAGCCTTCAACGTCGACTAGGAGGAGGAGGAGGAGGAGGAGGAGGCGGAGGAGGAGCAGAAGGAAGAGGAGGAGGACAGGCGGGGGAGGAGGAGAGAGGAGTCCGCCAGACCCTCTGCGGGGACACAAGGTGCCGTAGGCGAAGCAACTACCCTCTGCCACCGAATCCCCACACCCCACCCCGAGTCCGCCGGCCAACCGATTCCTCTAACGGAATGCGTCAGTTCATACTTCAAATACCCCCTCACCGTCCTCCTATCTTTCCGCCCCGTCTTCACCGTTCTTCCACTGACCATTGTCCTGCCCCGATTCCCTCCTGTCCCGCCTCCCGCCCATCCGCCTCCGCACATTCCTGCTCCTCACCTCTCATGTTTCCGAGCACCCACGTCATCGTCCTCCTGACGCTCCCGCTCTTCCCCCTCCACCACTTCTCCTCTTCCGCATCCCGCTCTTTCGCATGCTGGTGCTTACCATGATCATTGTCCTCATCCATTTCTTCTTCCTGCTCACCCTCTTGTGCCGCGTGATCTTACACCCAAGCGCCGAAAACAAATCTTCACCGCAACATCCCCATACCCATCCTCCTCCTTCAGCCACTCCTCCTCCCTCCTCCGCGTACTCCTCCTTCTCCTTCAACTGCTTGAACTCTTCATCCTACTGCTGCATCCCCCCACCCAAATTTCCCCCTGCTCTTTCTCGCCCTCCTCATCCTCCTTCGCATCTTGCTCCTCCTCTTGCTGCTCCACCAGTTCCTCCACGTCCGTCCCCCTGTCCCTCCACGTCGTCTTTCTCGTCCTCGTAATCATTGTCTTCAGGGTCGGCGGCATCGGTCGTAAGGCCTTCGCAATCAAAACTGTGCAAAACTGCTGGAAGTGGATCCACTTCAAGTCGGGGCTCTCGTTCGAGGCTCCCTTAGAATTCTAAACCGGCCCCTTGAACTTGGAACATATGTGAACGAACTCAGGGCGGTGTTTCGAAGCAAGGCTCTCGCAAGACCCGTCGTTGGGCTTTATAGTCCTACCTCGTGTCCTTCTAGCTAGAGACATGGAAGCCCTGTTGGCACCAGGGCTGCTGCCAAAATTGCAGGACCATGGGGCCCCTGTAACTACTTCAATGTGACACTTCTCGCCGTGAAAAGAATCCCTGTAGAGAGGTGAATCAAAAGAATGGACTTGGGGCACGCGGGCGTATCGCAGAGTCGGTGATGCAGAGCGGATATACTCTGATACGCATCGTTGTCCTCCTCTTCCTCCTCCTCCTCCCTATCCTCATCCGCCTCCGCCTCCTCCTCCTCCTCCTCCTCCTCCTCCTCCCACAGGCCCCCACAATCCGCGATATCATCTTCAAGCCCGCAAAAATGCAGAAATTCTACACACAGACACACACACACACGAGTTTGTATATACATAGATGCACACACTCAACACAAGAAGCGTGTTTCATGTATTATTATTCCGACTTTCTCGTTTCTCCTTCATCCTTTCTTTTCCTCCTCCTCATCATCATGATTCTCATCCTCCTCCCTGCTCCACCTCCAGGAAATGGGAACAGGAGAAATGGGCGACTGCCAGGTCTTCCCGGTCCCATGGGAGCCTGAGGAATGCCGTCGAGAAAAGAACGAAGCGTGAGCAGCAGGCGGAGGAGGGGGGAAGGAGCAATAGGAACAGCAGCAGGAGCCAAAGCGGCAGCAGCGGGAATAAGAGCAGCAGGAGGAGCAGCAGGGGGAGCAGCAGAAGGCGCAGTGTCGGTGAACGACGCGTGAGAACGATGGCTAGCGGGCCACCCGCGCGGTTGGCCACCCAGCCATACCGCGGCGGGAGGAAAGCTCAGCACGGGATGAGCATGAGGAGCAGCGGAAGCAGGAGAAGGAATGGCGGAAGCACCAGTAGTCATGAGAAGGAGGACACTGTGGCTATGGCTATGGCCACGGCCTCGGCTGTGGCTACGGTAATGGCTATGGCTGTGGCTGTGGCCGTGGATCCGCGGACGTGGCGCCGCGACGGAGCAGCGCCGCAGGAGCCCAGGGAGAGAGGGAGACGTGCCAAAGACTCGGCATGCTGGGGGCTCAATGGCCGCGCAGAGCTGAGAAGGGAACGCGTCGGCGGCGGCTGCAGATAGGGCGACGAGATCTAGAAGCGTCCACCGCCCGCCCACCCAGGGCCAAGGAGCGGTGCACGCACCCCCCGTGGCTTGGCCAGGAAGATACACACCGATCCTGGGCCCAGGAACGGGGGGATCAAAAGGTACGGATACCGCTGCTCCCCAGACCTCTCCAGGGGTGCGCTCTGACCAGGATTTCGAGGCGAATCCAGTCGTGGCGACATGGGAAGGGTAGCAGTACAGGCACGGCGGAGGCGTTGGATAAAGAATGTGCCCAGGAGGCTTCAGACCGCGGGGGATTCCTTCTCTGATGCGGGCGGCAACGATATCCATGGCCAGTGCACGATTGGAGGTCCGCCGGCTTTCAAACTCTGGGTTCCTTGTCCAGCGGTTCCTTACCCAATGCCCTCACAGTGTCTTTAGGTCGGCCATGTCCTCCCACAGGTGGATTTTGGACGGGAAATAAGAATATATGTAACAAAATCTTCCCCAGAGTATTTGCGTGACTTTTTAGAATAATGCAAAAATCGTCCCCAGAGTATTTGCGTGACTTTTGTTGAACGCTCCTCTTCTAGAGGAGCGTGCTCGACTTAGCAGCAGCGTGCCCTCTTCTGCGGGCTGGGCCTGGCAAGGGGCGGTAGACATGCACAGGATCTCGCCGCCCGCGCAGGGAGGGGCCCCCCCGGGGCCTCTTGCCGAGGGACGCCTGCTGCCGCTGCAGCCTCCCCGGGCCGCAGCGCCCCCCTCCATGCCCGCCCGCCCGCCTGGCTGCCTCCCGGCTGCTCTGCTCTGCCCTCAACGCTGCCCTTGGGCCCCCTCTGCTCGCCTGCCAGCGTGGTCCTCCGCGAACGACGCTCCCGCATCTCTCTCTCTCTCTCTCTCTCGCTCTCCCTCTCTCTCTATCACACTCTCTCTCGATGTATATATGTATATATATATATATATGTATACACGTGTCATTATCTCTCTCTCTCTCTCTCTACACACACACATTTGTAGATAACAATGCATGCAGGCACATGTATGCACATGTGTGTGCGCATATGTATGTGTATATATATATACATGTGTGCATGTGTATGTGTATGTGCATGGTACACGTTTGTGACGATGTATGATATGTATGCGTGTGTAGATGGTTGTATATGCCCATGTGTGTACGTAGAAGGGGATATGCATGTGTGTGTGTGCTCAAATGTGTATGCACGTGTAATCGTGTGGAGATGTGTATAGCATGTGCAGGTGAAAGCGTAAGCGCATATATGTATGCATACCTATGTGTATATGCACATGCATGTGCAAGCGTGTATGACTATGCATGTGCATGTATAGGTGTATACGTGTAAGTGAGTATCCATGTGTGTGTCTGTGTGTGCATGCAGATGTGTGTGTGCGTCCGTAGGTGTATGCCTGTGTGTATGTGGATGTGTGAGTAAGTGTACGCATGTATACGTATACGTGTGCAAGTGTGTGTGCATGTGGCTGTGGATGTGTATGTGTATGTGTATGTGCGTGTATGTCTATGCTTAGGTTCATGTGTCTATGCGGGTGGTGTACATGTATATGGATATGCATGTGCACCCGTACATACGCGTATATGTGCCTATATACCGGTGCCAGTTAACATCTCTATAAATGGATGTATGCACACACACACACCTTTCTCTGCCCCCGCCTTCCCAGGCACGTAGAGCTGCCGCCCATGCCTGTCGCCGTGGCCAGTGCCCGCGCCGACCCCCCGTCCCTGTCCACGCCGCCGCTGCCTCCCTGCCGCGGCGGCTGCTTCTCGCTTGCTGCTTCTCCCCGCTGTCCGCCTGCCGAGCCCTGCTACGCCCGCCGTCCCTTGTGTATCCCACTGCGCTCAAGCTTGCGACACTGCAGCCGCGATCCAGAGCGAGCAGCTGTCGACACAAAAAGGCTTACATTGTTTGTGAGTTGTTGTGTCTCTCTCTCTCTCTCTCTCTATGGTGTGTCGCTCTCGGGTGAATATATGCATCTGTGCGTGTATGTGTGTACGTATGTGCGTATGCATGCGTGCATGCATGCATGCATGCACGTGTGTATGTATGTAGGCATGTATGCATGTGTGCATGCATGCGATCAGGTATGTATGTATGTTTGTATGTTTGCATGTTTGTATGGTTGTATGTTTGGATGTATGTATGCGTGTATGTATGTATGTATGCATGCATGCATGTATGCATGTATGCATGTATGTATGTATGTATGTATGTATGTATGTATGTATGTATATATGTATGTATGTATGTATGTAGGTAGGTAGGTATGTATGTATGTATGTATGTATGTATGTATGTGTGTATGTATGTATGTATGTATGTATGTATGTATGTGTGTATGTATGTCTGTATGTATGTATGTATGTGTGTATGGATGTCGGTATGTATGTATGTATGTATGTATGTATGTATGTATGTATGTATGTATGTGTATGTGCGTGTTTGTATGTATGCAATAATGTATGTGTGTGACTGTATATAGATGTGTATATGTATATGTGCGTATATACATATATATATGTGTGTGTGTGCAAGTGGCACGTGCGTGTCCAGACTCATACAACAAATACTGAAAGGGCGTTTGAAGCAGGAAGACACCATGACGGCGGGATCGGAGATGGAGACGGGGAAGCCGGCCCCAGGAGGCCCTAGGCGGCCTCAGGAGGCCCCAGGAGACCCACGGAGGCTCCAGGAGGCCCCAAGAGGCTCCAGGAGGCCGCAGGAGGCCCCAGAAGGCCCCAGGAGGTTCCAGGAGACCCCCAGGAGGCTCCGAGGCGGGGTCTGGGGTACAGAAAGCCCCAGGAGGCCCCAGGATGTTCCAGGAGGCCCCCAGGAGGTTCCGAGGCGGGGTCTGGGGTACCAGAAGGTACGTCGGGGCTCGATGTTGGGAGGATGTCTCAGTCGAAACCGCCATTCTCTGAGAATCGGGGTCAAAATTATTGAAATTACACTGTGTGGTTGAAGGTGTTATGTTAGAATGTTGAATTTCCCATGTGCTTTTGGACCCTGACGTCACGATCTGTGTAAGGGGTGCCACCGATTTTCAGAATTTCGAGAATGCTCCTAGCGAAACGGCAAGAACACATCGCGAACGCGGCGAGTACGCTTTAATCGCCTCTGAGCTCTACTCCCTCGGAAAGGTGCGTCTGAGAATATGTATGTATGGATGTATGTATGGTTGTGTGTATGCATGTTTGTATGTTTGTATGCATGTATGTATGCGTGTGTGTATGCATGTGTGTGTATGTATGTATGTATGTATGTATGGATGGATGGATGTATGTATGTATGTATGTATGCATGTATGTCCATAAGCGTGTATGTCTGAATGTATGGATGGATGGATGGATGGATGGGTGTGTGTATGCATGTATGGGTGTATGAATGAATGTAGGTATGTATGTATGAGTGGATGGATGGATGCATGTATGCTTGTATGTATGTATGGATGCAGAGGCAAGAACGTCGTGCTCGTCTCTGGAATATACTTAAGCGAAGCAACTACACTCGCACGCATGCTCCAAAGAACCCTGTACCTCACTCTCTCTCTCCCTCTCTCTTCTCACTCTGGCCCACACGTGTCCTGCTTCCGTCTGCGCGCACACACGCACACACACACACTTTTCCCTCCACCAGCCGAGTGACGTCATCACAGCGAGAGCCTGAATGGGCTCCTGACGAGCCGGAACGGATTTCAACACAGCGTCGCGGGTGGGTGGCTGCGCTAAGCGAGCGGGCGGGCGAGAACACACATACACGCACTGTCCTCCAGCGGCCGAATGCCGTCACCACAACGAGAGCTAAAACGGGACACGTTCGAGCCAAGTTCCACCAGACGTACAGGTGGTGGACTGCGCTAGGCAAATCAGCGTGCAAAGGTGTGCAAGCGAAGCCAGCGCATGCAGGACGTGCAAAAGCAGATAGGGATGCACCGCCGCCGCCGCCAGAAGAGTGTAAAGACTGGGCAGGCTTAGATTCCCCATGCAATCCGCCAGCCGCGTCAGCGCCAACGGAACCCTCTGAGCACCAGCAGCATGAACTTAAACGGTAGCATCGCCGAGACCAAGAGGACGAATAAGAGGACGATCGGGACACACTAACCCGGGTCAGCGCAAACCCAGTTCAGCCAGGGCCTTGTGGCAAAGACAGACAAGCCGCTTAGTATCTCCCGAACCCGGGTCAGCGGAGGGGGGAAAAGGGAATCGGCTTCACGTGGCTGCCAATCCCGGGTCAGCCAAAGGGGATTTGTTGACCCACGTTAGCGATGGCCCTGGTTACATGAATGAGCACTGGGACGAGGAGTGGGGGGATCGGCCGGTCAAAAGTGGCACATCCTGGGCACTCACTGGCACCGTCGCCAGCCTGGACACCAAGGGCGCTGAGACCCACCGCCTTCCAGATGCGACGCGCCTGAGTACTCACACACACAGACACACACACACACACAATTATTGCCATCGCTCGGACTCCAATCCCCAATGCATGTTTCGGTTTCGCGAGTTCTGCGTTCGCAAGAGAATCCAAGATGCTCCTCGATGGACCAAATTTTCTGGCGCTCGCCTCGCCGAGGAAAGTATGCACACGTCCGAGCGAGGCCAAGGCTCTTCGGTCGCACGCAGCAGGGGCGCACTCCGCCTGGGCGCCCGAGGAGTCAAAACCGAGCTGAGTGCAGCTGTCAGAGGCTCGACCCTGGAAAGCCGGCAAGTGTGAAGGGGCCCACAAACACACACACACACACACACACACACACACACACACACACACACACACACACACAAAAATACACGCAAATAAACAGATTCCCCATATTTTCCCCTATGTTATGGGTTTTTGTCTTCCCTCCACCTCCCATATTTTCCAGCATTTTCCTGGGAATCGCCGAGTAATTGTGTCTGTGCTGTTTCCCCTCCTGCAAGTGGGAAAAGGGGGAGAAGGCGGCGGTCCCCCGCGGGGCAGTGGCGAAGGGGGCGGCAGGCAGCGGGCACGCATGAAAGCGCGCGCACACACGTTTTTTTTTTGTCCGTCGGCGGCGAGGAGGCGAACTCTGCTCCAGCGAGAAGCTAGATGGGGGCACTACGGTCGAGGCGTTGACCTAAGGAACCCTAAATAAGGAACGAGGCCCCTCTTTTCCAGAAGTTAGCCTTCGATTTCCTGCCGAAGACATAAGGAAAGCCTGAGGCAAGCTGTGAAATACTCAAGGAACACCGAGCCCCTCCCCAACGAAAAGGGTTCCTTCTTCAAGACCCCTACTGTAATTAGCGAATTGGCCGGCGAGCAAAGAGGGGGCGGGGGGACGGCCGAGAGGAAGAAAAGGCGCTCCGACGCCGAAGAGTTCGACGATGAGCAGCCTGGGGGGGCAGCGGCAGCCAGGCGCGCAGGGCCAGAGCGCGGTGGGCGGCCGTGGCGAACCACGGTGGGAAGGGCGGCCGGGAGCGGCAGCCAGCGGCTGGAGCTGGTGGGGGGCACAGAGGGACACCACGAACGACGCACCGCGCACACACGCACACGCGCCTAGACACTTACATACTTGCGCACACTTGCGCTTGCACTTCTCTGCGCACCCACTTTTGCACGCGGCCGATCGCTAAGCACACACACACACGCACACACTTTTCCGTCGGCGGCGGGGCAGGACTGCGGCACCAGCGGAAGAGCTGAGCGGAGGCGCCCAGCGTGCGAGTTGCCCAGCGTGCGGGAGGGGAGGCCGAGACAGACAGGGGGCGGCCGCAGAGGAGGAGGAGG
>CAUYUJ010022365.1:0-32500 GCA_963575745.1 Prorocentrum cordatum
TGCTTTCGGGTCCCTCGTGGGCTCGGGAGCCCTTCGCGCCGAGGGCGCGGTCGAGGATCGGGCCGTCTCCAGCTGAGCATCTTCTTTGCCAGCATCGTGACTGGTTTTTTGGCGATTGAGAATCCAGGGTCGTGGTGATGGCGAGCGTCTCTGGGCACTGGAGGTCGACCCAGGGAGCTGCCCATCTCTTATCTCCTGCGATGCGATCGTGCAAAGCCTTCCTGGGGTTCTCTGGGCTGGGACCCTACCTCCCGGCCCTGATGGGCTTCTCCTCTTGTCTCTCTTTCTCTGTCTCTGTCCCTCCCCCCATTCTCCCCTCCTTCCCTCCCTCCCCTTCTCCTGGGCCTGACGGAATTCTGCTGAGGTCCGCTACATTGAGCAATCGTCATATATATATATATATATATATATATATATATATATATATATAATATATATACTATATGTATAAATACATGTACATATATATTTTATATATTTATCCTCCCTTTCTATGAGGGGCTTCAACGTCAACATGGCGTAATTCGGCTCGATAATTTGGCAGGTAAGCATGTGGGAAAAGGCCAACGGAGAGAATTCTTCACGCTTCGCGTGTCCCCACCAGCCACTCCAGAAACGATGCTCAAGAGAGTTGCCTTGATCAGGGACGTGCAGGAGCAAGCAGTGGAGCAATGAAGGGGGGCTCACATAAAACCGAAACTCGGAATCAGCCTGGGCAGTTCCAGGAGCCACCCATCATGCCTTCGCGTATGATTCGAGGCTCGTGGAATCGCATTTGGACATCTAGGGGCCTTTTCGGGGCCATTTAGGAGACCTTTGGGACTCTCTCGGGGGTGTGCTCTCTTAGGGCTCTTGAGGGGCCCTCCTGGGGCCCTCTTGGCGGCCTTCGGGGTCCTCGGGGCCGAAGCAGAACGCCATCGATCAAGAATGGAGTGGCGTCAGTTGACTCATTTCCGTCGGACCCCGAACTCTCGCCTCTTGGGGACCTCTTGCAGCGCTTTTGGGACTCTCTTGGGGCCATCTTGACGCCCTATGCCCATCCTGAGGCGTCGTATGCCCATCGGAAGCGAACGTGCGAGAGGTGCTTGCAGGATTTTGGTCTCTCGGGGGCGTCCTTGGAGGCTCCGAGACCACTTGAAGTCATCCTTGGGCCGCGTCGGGGCCTCTCGGAGGTATGCCAGGAGCCATCTTGAGCCAAATTGGGCTATTTTGTGCGATCTTGGAGGCAGTCATTCTTACAGTATCCTGGGCCATCTTGGAGGCACTCTGAACCGAACGCCTCCCAATGATGCCCCCGAAAAACTATCCGGGCGAAGGACGCAACCATCATCTGCAGTTGTGCATACCGCGTTGTGGTTACTGCTTTGGGGGGAGCTTCCTGTGGGGCCACGCAACTTGCGAGGGGTTTGCCGAAATGGGCGTGGAACCGCATGCGAACCCTGCCACTGTGGCCTTCGGTGGAGCTCCCTGTGGGGCCTTGAAGCGTGTGAGGGGTATGCCGTAATCGGGGTGGAACCGCATGCGAACCCTCCCATTGGTGGAGCTCCCAGTGGGACCACGACATGTGTGAGAGATGCTCCGAAATGGGTGTGGAACCGCACGCAAAATCTGTTACTTGGGCCTTCGGTGGATCTTCCCCTGGGGCCACGAAACGTGAGGGGTGTGCCGAAATGGGGGGTGGAACCGCACGTGAACCCTGTCATTGGGGACTTCGGTGGAGCTTCCTCTGGGACCAAGAAACGTACGAGGGGTGTGCCAGAATGGGAGTGGAACCGCATGTGGCCGCAGCCACTTGGTCCTTGCGTGGGGCTCCCTATGGGGCCACGAAACGTGTGAGGGGTGTGCCGAAATGGGGGTCGAACTGCATGCGGCCGCAGCCGCTGGGGCCTTCGGTGGAGCTCCCTATGGGGCTAAGACGCGTGTTAGGGGTGCGCCGAAATGGGCGGCGCGAATCCATGCGGACGGCGCCACTGGGATAGGAAGAAGGATGGCGGGAAGAGGGGTAGGAGGAAAGAGGAGAAGTGAGATGTGGTGCGCTGGCTCTTCAAAACGAGGACCCGGAGATCCCTCTATGTGCATCTCGTTCCCTATCCGCTATGAGTGTCTGCCTTTGAGTTCTTGGGTGAGGGAGTGAGTTCGAGTGGACGACGGCTACGGCGACCACGACTAGGTGCCAGCTGCGAAGAGGGACGACAACACGCGACACACCCTGGCAATTTGGGGTCTAGGCCCACCAATTTCCATTTTCGAGGACTCAGGACAGGGCTCCGACCTGAGGACACTCCGCTGTGCCTCGGGGCACGGTGGCGGATACTGCTTTGCGAAGCGGGGTGGCACCACTTTGCTTCCCCCCGCATCGGAGCCATACCACAAGTCGGCTGGGGCCCTCATTGAGCGCTCTCGGGACGCTCTTGGGACCGAATGGGAACCTTACGGTCCCCTCCTGGGGCTCTCTGGTGCGATCTCGGAGCCATCTCGAGGCCTCAGAAGCCAATCGGAAGCTACACGGCGAGAAAGCACACATCAATGAGACCGTACGCTTGGGAGGCCTCATTGGGAGGCTCCTTGCCCGCTCGGAGCCATCTTGTGGCTGTCTCGAGGCCTCTTGGAGGCATGTTGGGAGCTACTCTGAACTATACTGGGCTACCTTGTGCGATGTTGGACGCCATCTTGGGCTATCTGGGGCCGTCTTGGGCGGTCCAGTTCATCGTGGGAACGCCGCTAGCTGCCTCGCTTTCTCCCGCTCGCCCTCCCGCCATGCACGCAGCACCCGCGATGCATCACAGGCAGAGGGCACCATCGGATGGAGAGACGCGACGTGCGCGACGCTCGCCATGGGGCGCCACGCGTGCCAGGTGCGCCGCACGCACCAGGTGCGGCACGAGCCAGATGCGCCAGGTGCATGTCTCAAGTGTGCCGAGCGCGCCTGGTGCTTCTGATGCGCCAGGTGCGCCTCGTGTGCCACGTGCTCCAGCCGCGCCAGGTGCGCCACGTGCGTGACGGTAGCAGAGAGCACCAGGCGGCGACAGGTGTGCCAGTGCACGTGGCAGCACGTATCAGGCGACATGTCGACACTAGGGGTGTGGCGGCCAGAAGGGTGCTTGGTGTGTGTGTGTGTGTGTGTGTGTGGGTTTGTGTGTGCGCAACCAATTTTATTCTGCATCGCGTTTTGAGGGGCTAGTGGGCGAGCGCACATCGCGGGGCGTCCGCGCACGTTCCAGATTTTGACGGCACGTGCTCTGCGTGGTGTGTGTTTTCGAAAGGGATGGCGGGGGTGGGGGCCCGCACGGTGCTGCGTGGCGGCCGATCGAGCGCGGGAGGGGGTGCGTTTCAGTGGAGAGCATTGACAAACCTCTCCCGGAAGGGGAACACTGCTTGGCATCGCTCGGACGTGTGCATTTTTCCTTCGGCGAGGACCGTCGAGGAGCATCCTTGATGATTTGGCGAAAAAGCCACGCACGAAACCGAAACAAACACAGGGAATGGACGTCCGAGCGATGCCCAGACTGGGGGCTTGAAACAACGACTCCCCCCAGAGCACCCACGTGCAGAGGACGGGTGGGATTTGAACGGTGAGCGAGACGCCACGAGCTGCCACGACGATATCCGTTCCCTCGAGCGAGGACCGCGCGCGCACCCGGTGCTGGTACCTTGGATGATGGTCTCTGGCAGCGTGCGGACCGCGCCTTGCTTTGCAAGTGCCCCGTTGCAGGACCTCTACGAGTTCTTCGTGGAGGGGCCGCTGCGGTTTCGCTGGTGTGGGCAAGCGGTGGCCCTGAGCGAGGGAGAGGTGCTTTGTCTGTCGTCGGGCTCTCTCCTGCCATGCCCCTGAGCACGGCGCCGCCACCCTCGAGGCGGAAGACGCGGGGGCCTCCAGGAGCCTCCACGGGGATGACTGTGGGCTTGGTGGGAGACTCTTCTGTGGCCTCGAGGCGTGCCCCCCCCCCCCCGCCCGCCCCCGCAGTTGCCAGGGGGTCCTGGCACCTCCCCTGGCTTCAGGGGGGTCTCCGGGGGCTTCGCGTGGACTCCAGTGGCACCTGCGGCCTCCACGGGGCCCTCGAGGGAGCCTCCGGAGGCTTCCCGCAGCCTCCGGGGGAGCATCCGAGAGGGGGCAGCCGTGGAGCCGTCGGTGGGCCATGGGCGCCCAGGCCCTGCCGGTCTCCGGCAGCTCCCCGGGCGTCGCGGGCGGGCTGCTCCGCCCCGCCTCCAGCTCCTCTTCTTCCTCCTCCTCCTCCCCCTCCTCCTCCTCCTCCTCTCCTCCTTCCTCCTCCCTCCTCCTCTCCTCCTCCTCTCCTCCTCCTCCTCCTCCTCCTCCTCCTCCTCCTCCTCCTCCTCCTCCCCCTCGACGGGCGTCTCTCCCCCAACGTGGTCTCGCGGTGACCTCTTGAGGCCCTGCAAGGCCCTCGAAGCGTGGCGAGCAGGATGCCCAATCCGCGCCTCGGGCGGCCTCCGTGGGGCCTCCACGGAGCCGCTTCGGGAGGGGTGGAGGGCTCTGCAGTCTGAGCCCCGAGGTCTTGCTCGCGGAGCCAGTAGCACCGCGAGCGGGCGTTTCCTGCTCCGGTCTCAGGGGCCTCCTGGATCCCTCCATGGGCTCTCTCCTCCTCCTCCTCCTCCTCCTCCTCCTCCTCCTCCTCCTCCTCCTTTTCCTGCTCCTCCTCCTCCTCTTTTTCCTGCTCCTCCTCCTCCTCCTCTTCCTCCTCATCTTCCTCCCCCTTTTCCTCCTCCTCCTCCTCCTCCTCGTGCAGTTGTCGCGCAGTGCCGACGCAGGGGGCAGGGCGCGATGTCTATGCCTTGTCTGGTGCCGCAGGCCCCATGTGACACATTTTGTCGCGCGGCGCCATCCTGAGGAGCCGCGGTGGCATCTTCGGTCGCCGGCCATGCGGCAGCCTCGTTGCTTCGGGTGGCCTGCGGGGGGCCCCTCTGCGCCCCCCGCAGCCCATCCCCAGAAGAGGCATCTGCAGTGGCGCTCCCGACAGTGTGGGGGATACAGTCGTCCCGCGTAGTAAGGATGGGCAACCTTTCCAAGGGTACCCTTGCATCCTTGCCTCCTCGGCCCATCCTTGGCCTCCTTCATTGGTCGCGCCCTGCTCGAAAAGCTTCGAGATGGGCTTCCAACGCCCTTGCATCCTTATCGCGCGCCCTTATGATGCTGGTTGACTGTAAGGTGCTCTCCGTCCCCCCCCCGGTCGCCATCGACCTCCAGGCCTCCGTGGGCTTCCCAGGGAGCTGTCCACGTGCTTTCGCGCCGCCCTGCTTTTTTGCTACCGTTTCCGCCCCCTCGTGCGTCTGCTGCGGCTCTTCCCCCTCCTCTCACAAGCTCGTCGAGCACGAGGGAGGCACGCCCCTCCCCCCCCCTCTGCGGTCGAGCCTGTCCCGAGATGCCGCTGCGGGATGCTCCCCCCCTCCCCTCACCCCTCCTTCCCTCCCCCCCTCCCCCCCCTCTCCACCACCACCAACCACCACCACCACCACCACCACCACCACCACCACCACCACCACCACCACCACCACCACCACCACCAACCACCACCACCACCACCGCCACCACCACCACCACCACCACCAACCACCACCACCACCACCACCACCACCACCAACCACCACCACCACCACCACACCACCACCACCACCACCACCACCACCACAACCACGCACGCACGCACGCACGCACGCACGCACGCACGCACGCACGCACCACACCCACTAGTCCGCGGATAGAGAAAATCAGCGCCATGGTAAGGGATGGGTGGGTGGGGTAGGACGTCAGATATGACGCGCGCGCACCTAGCTTGCCCCCCTCCCCTCCCCTCCCTCCCCCCCCCCCTCCCCTCCCCGCCTCGTGGCGCCCCCCGAGGTGGACCAGGTCCTCGACGTCTGCGACGCCTGCCTGGAGCCGCTGTACTGCGTGCTCGACTGGGCGCAGGCGGGGCCCCCGTGCGGGGGGGGGGCGGGCCGCCCGGTGTGCCCCAAGATCCACCCCGCGCGGGCGCACGGGGAGGGCGCCCGAGGCCGCCCTCCTCCAGGATAGGCAGATCCGCGATCCCGTAGATACCACAGATCCGGGGGGGTGCGCGATCCCGTAGATATCGGGGGCGGAAAAGAGGGGGGTGATGACTAGGGGGGGGTGGATATCATGGCGGGGGCCATGATCTTTCCCCAGATCTCGTGGCGCCTCTTCTTATTCCATTACGTCCCTGCCCCCCCCGCTGGGCCGCGCACATGCCGCCGGTCCTGATTTGCACCCCCCCCTCTTGGACACCCCCCTCTTGGCCGCTCCCGAAGATACGCAGTCGCTTGGATGCGCTCCGCGCGGGGCTTCGCGAAGAGGCGCCCTACACGGCTCCCAGTCCGGGGGGCCAGCCGCGTGGTACGAGCGTTCGCGCAGTGCGTGCTCTCGGAGCCGGCGTGGATGCATGCACGTGTAGCTCAGGAGGGAAACAACACACACAGACACACTTGATCGTCGATTCCCCAGAAAACGTGGGGAAGCATAGGAAGTGTGAGGGGGGGAAAACAGAGACCCAGAACAGATGGGAAACTATGGGGAATCCTGTTACCTGTGTCTCTTTATCTGAGTGTCCCGGGGCCCCTTCAAGACCCCCGCGGGAGCGCGCGAGGATGGCCCGAGTCCGCCCTCTTCTCTCGCTCGCCCTCGTTCCCGATGCCCGTCCGCCCGCCAGCGCAAGGGGAGGGTCCGAGTCCGCCTTCCCCTTTCGCTCGCCCTCGTTCCCGATGCCCGTCCGTCCGCCCGCGCTGCCCCTGATGGGGCCTGCCGGCCGCTGGCCAGTGGACTCGCGCGTCCCGCGTCCGGCGCCGCCTTCTCTTCCCCATGCATCCCCTGGCCTCTCCTCTCCTCCCCGCCGCCCCTCCCCTCCAGATTCCCTCTCGTCTCCTACAGTCGGGGCGCTGAAGAAGGAACCCTTTTCGTTGGGGAGGGGCTCCGTGCTCCCTCATTGTTTCACAGCTTGCCTCAGGTTTTCCTTATGTTTTCGATGGGAAATCGAAGTTTGACTTGTGGAAAAAAGGGGCCTCGTTCCTTATTGAATCGCTTCGCTCATTCCGCCGGCCCATTTCGCATGACTGAGCCTCTTGGGGCCGCTGGGGGGCCTCTTCAGCGTCGCTTGGGGGCCTCCTGAGGGCCTCTTGGGGGCTTTTGGGGCCTCTCAGGGGCCTCTTGAGGCCTCCTGGGGGCTTCTTAAGGCCGAGGGCTCGAAGTTTTGTTTTGTGTTCCCCCTTTGGGGCATCGCTTGGGGCCCTCTTGGGCCCCTCTTGGGCCGTCTTGGATGCCTCTGGGGCCGTCTTGGAGCCCTCTTGGGCCATCTTGGGGCCTTCTTGGGAGCTTCTTGGGCCCTCTTGGGGCGATCTTGGGGGCCTCTTGGGCCGTCTTGGGGCGTCGGGAAGCCGAAAAGATGGACACGCCAAAATCTGCCCAAAACCTAAGGAAAAGTAATGAATTTTGCCTCTTGGGGCCCTCTGGGGAGTGCTCTTGGAGGCCTCTTGGGGCGTCTGGGGGCCATCTTGGGCGTCTTGGAACGATCGTGTGGCATCTCGGAGCACTCTTGAACCATCTTGGAGGGCTCTTGGCGGCCTCGTGGCCCTTCTTGGGGCTCTCTGGAGGGCCACGGGGGCGGCGCCCAGGAGGAAAACCATCTCTGACCCGAGTCTGCCGGAGATCGCCCGGGGTACTTTTCGTCGGGGGACCCCCAGGGGCCGCCCCGCGCGCGCGAAGTAGAAGTATTATTTAGCAGATACCGGAGATCTTAGCACGCCTCTGGCCCGTTGGGCCGGCGAATTTAGGGTTCCTTAGGTCAAGGCCCCGACTGTACCCTTCTCTCCCCTCCCCTCCCCCCTCCCCTCCCCCCCCTCTCCCCGGAGAGTCTGCTTTTGCTCCCTCACTGCTTCCAGAGGCCTCGCCTGACGCCCTCCCAAGGCCTGCTCTGCCCTGGACTGGTGCGTGTGCCCCAGAACTACAGTCGGGGCGCTGAAGAAGGAACCCTTTTCGCTGGGGAGGGGCTCGGTGTTCCTCGATTGTTTCAAAGTTTGCCTCGGCTTTTCCCGAGGGTTTCCATGGGAAATGAAGGTTGAGCTTCTGGGAAAAAGGGGGCCTCGTTCCTTATTTAGGGTTCCTTAGGTCCACGCCCCGACGGTATTCGGGCGCACCGCGTCGGAGGGCTCCCGCGCAGGACGTCGCGTGCAGGCGGCGCTCGCTGACGGGGGCCCAAAGAACGCCCGCCAACGAGATGGCGCGGGGCGCGTTGGCAAGGGCTCCCTCGAGGGCGCGAAGTTATTCGCGCTTCGCGCTTCGCGGTCCTCGTTCCTTCTCCCCCTCCTCCTCGTCCTCCTATTCTCCCTTTGGGAGGGCGGCGCGAGAGCGCGAAGTTATTCGCGCTTCGCGCTTCGCGCAGCGCGAAGCGCGAAGTTGGGAGCCCTAGCGTTGGGATCAGCGAGGGAGCGGGCCAACCAGAAAGGCGGCCCCGCGGTGTCCGACTCTGCCGTCAGCGCGGGATTTTGCGCCCGTTTGGCAGGTCGCCTGCCCACGAGGTCAGGCCCGAGGGCGAGGTGCGCGGAGGGTGGTTCCGAGGCGGGGATCCATCCAGGACCAATGCCCTGTGGGATGGATCTTCGCGAACCTCCACGGGCAGTGGATATGCATATTTTCGGGCAACCAGGGGCCAAAAGATATCCATCTCCATAGCCCGCTGGGGCACCAGGCCGTCGGTTCGCAGGCGGTGGAGATGTATCAATCCCCGCCTCGCAGTGGTGGGGCTCGGGTTGGTGCCGTGGAACAGCTCAGGAGGGGACAAAGATACGCACATACACAAATCATCGTCAACTTCCAGGAAAGTATGGGAAAACATGGGAAGGGGGGGGAGACAAACACCCAGAAAGTAGGGGAGAATATGGGGGATCCTGTTATTTGTGTGTATTTATTTGTGTGCGTCCTGGGGCCCCTTCAGCAGCAGCCGGCGCGGGCCTTGGCCGGGGGAAGGGCGCAGCGCTTTCTCCGTGCTTTGCTGCTGCTGCGGGGGGGGGACTGACTGGTGGAGTCTCCCCCGCGCGCCGCTCTCGCCACCCTGGAGAGGGCCCGTGCGTGGAGGCGAGCGTTGGCGCGAGAGTTATGTCGGGCGTGTCCCCCATACAGGGGGACTTTCGATGACAAATGAAAAATAAACACCAAACATGCCCCCCAAAATGCCCCCCAAAGGTCGACAAATATTTTGAAAAATAGTCCCCAGACTATTTTTGGACTGTTTTTTGATCATTCTTGGGGTCTTTTTTGTTTTTCGTCGAAAATCCCCCTGTAGGGGGACAGGCCCGACTTCACGCGAGAGTGAGTTTCCCACTGGTCCAGAGGTTCTTTTCGGGATGCGACGGGCAATGCAGTCTTGGGTGCGCCCCCTCGGCCCAGCGGGGTGTCTTCGCGCGTCTATCTGGACGCCCGAAATGGGTACTGAAAGAATGGGTACAATGCCCAGCAGCAATTCCCCTGTTCATTTTGAACAGGATTCGCTGTCCACGCCGCCGCGGCCTGTGTCCATTCGAGACGGAAGGCCGCCTACCCAACGGCGGCCGCTGTTGGCTTGGGACAACATTTGTTGTTGGGCATAGTGCCCATTCTTTCCGTGCCCATTTCGGGCGTCCAAAGTCTAAGCAGAGCGTCGATGCTGCCTGCGATGTGCGCCGCATCCTCCGCGCCAGAGGCGGGTCGACACCTCGGCAGCCCCTGGAGGTCGTCCCGGTGCGAGCTCCGACAACATCGAGCGGGCGGCGTCGTGGCGCCGCCGCAGGGCCGAATCTCAGGGAAGCTGGAAGATGAAGCGCTCCAAACCACTCACGCCTCAAAGGGCTGGTGGGATCGAAAACCCTCCTGCTCGTCCTCCGCCTCCTCCTTCCGCTCCGGTTCCTGCCCTTGCCACTTCGCCTCCCCTTCTCCCTCTCTCTCTCTCCGCCCTCCTCCTCTGCCTCCCCAGGCTGCCACCTGGGACGGAGTCGGGGTCATCCACGAGCGGCTCGTCGCTGCGGTCTGCTGCCGAAGCCGGGGGGATGCACGTGGAGGGTTGGGCACACGGGGGAGCAGGAAATCTAGGCCTCCTAGATGGGGTCGGAGTAGACGGGGTCAGAGGGTCGCGCCGTATCGCCGATGCATCGCCGATGCGGCTCGATGTGGGGCCCGATGTGTTTCACGTCGAGCTCGCCGATGCATCGCCGACGTCGACGATGCATCGCCGGTGCATCACCGATGCATCGCTGGTGCATCGCCGATGTATCGGCGATGCGGCGCGATCTTCTGACCCCATCTACTCGGACCCCATCTAGGAGGCCTCCTAGGAAAGGGGAGCGTGGTGCAGGAAGAGGGAAGGTGATGAGGGGATGGTGTGTGGCTGGGGGAGGAGGGCAGGAAAGAAGGGCCAGGGGGAGGGGGTTTTGGCAGCCTGTGTGGATGGGGATGGGGGCAGGGGATGGGGGAGCGAAGGCAAAGAGCAGCTGGAGGCAGGAGGGAGAGAGTGGCCAGCCTTAAATCGGGCCTGTCCCTCTACAGGATGAATATTTGAAAAATAGTGCAAAAAATAGTCTGGGGACGATTTTTTGAGTATTTTTATTTTTGTTTTTTTGGCATTTTTTAATTGTTCCTCGACAATCCCCCTGTATGGGGGACAGGCCTGACATAAGACCAGCCGGCAGGGAGCTGATTTGGAAGTGGACAGGGATGCAGGAGTGTGTGGGCGAGGGGGATGGCGTCTAGATGGGTCGGTTTGGGAGGATCAGAGTGCCTTGCCAAACGTACCTCATCATCCCATGCGCCTGCCCTTGTACGACATTCTCATTACGTATCCGCCCCGATGTGGTTGCAATTATCATGGATATTATTCGTTCGATACGCATCACCTGTACTTTTTTCCCATGCGTTTGACGAACGTATATTGTCGGACAGTGCAGTTCAGGATAAGGGCTGGCGCAAGACGGCCCCCAAGCCGGCCCCAAAACGGACCAAGGAGACCTCAAGATAACCATGCAGGCTCCCAAGAGAGTTCCAAAACGGCCCCCCCAAAACGCCGAAGGCCGCATCTCCAGCATGCGTCCGTCCAAGAGGATCCAAACATGCGGAAGGATTGCTGGAGGTGGCTGGAAAGCTCTTCAATGATGACCCCCAGAAGGTAAAGTCATCGACCTTGAGACCTTGCGGGTGTGTCCAAGAAGGGTTTTCTGGCCTTCGTTGCACCGTGGCTTGGTCCCAGGTGCGTGGCCAGAGAGGGAGGGGGGGAGGCAGCCTTCGATCCACCCTGGTTTGGCCCTGGCGGCGTGCACCACGGAGCCAGGCTCGGGCACCCCTCTTTGTCCAGCTACTCCTGTGGCCCTCTGGCGGATCAGGAGGAGCGCAAGAAGCGCGGAGGAAGCCTCCAAGCCTCTGGGTTGCTGCTGCTGCTTACCAGCCTGGAACATATCCCTATCCCTATGATTGGCACCTCCTCATCACGATGCCAATCTTAGGGATTTCCTTTTTTTTGTGAGGGCGCATCCCTAAGATTGTCATCGTCTTTTGGCGTGTTAATCTTAGGGGAAGGGATACGTTCGAGGCTGGTAATCCAAGCCTCTGCTGCTGCTGCTGCTGCTGCTGCTGCTGCTGCTGCTCCTCGTCCTCCCGCGCGGCGAGCGCCGCAGCGGCGAGCAGGCAGACTCTCTGGCCGCTCCCGGCGGGGCCCGTCCGGGAGGCAGACGGCACGGGGGCCTGCCTGCCGATCCGCGGCGCGCTACGACAGTTTCGGGAGGGAGAAAACAAACAGAGACAATTCATCGTCGATTCCCCAGAAAATATGGGAAAATAGGGGCAGTGGGGGGGAGGACAGAAACCCAGAACATATGGGGAGATATGGGGAGACCTTTTTATTTGTGTGTATATATTTGTGTGTCCCAGGGCCCCTTCACAGTTGAGCTCTGTGGAGGACGATTAATGGAGAGGAAGCATGCTGCGAAGTGATTTCCAGGTCTCTAACACATGTTTCAAACATGTTTGAAGTATGTTAAGAACATGCTTGAAACATTTTCAGAACATGCTCTCATACATTGTAAACACATCTTTAATTCAATGATCGGATTGTTAGGGTGTCCATGGTCATGGCATTCACAAGCCTATATCATATATTGTATGTAGGCTGCTGCTTCAAGTGGCGCGTCACATCAATTCGATGGAGAAGCGCTCTCGCGACACAGCCTGGAGCGCACACGACAAATGGTTCCCACATACACGTTGCCGGGATCCTCAATATTAGTTGTAGCAGGGTCCACTACCGACCCCGAGGGAGCTCCGGAATCGTCATTGCATTCTTCACTGGCAGTTTGATATACGAGTTCCTTCGGTACGGCTTGAGCATAAGCGCACGCGAAGCGCGCGCGTGGTGCCAGTGTGTATAAACACGTCTCTATAGTTGCGCACGTACACATGTGCCGGTGTACTTGTACCGTACACACATCTGTACACATATCTATATCTATACACAACTACGCGCTCATTTGTCATCTCGTTGTGCGTCTTTCTTCGCTCCTTCTTTTCGTGCTCCCCGGCAAATCGGAAATCTTGTGTTCTCCCGCTTTTCCAGGTTCGCAGCATGAATACATAGTTGTTGTTTTTACCTCGATCAGCTCTTGCAAGTTTTTGCCAGATACCACCCTGCTGCAGAAGTGGAATCCTCTCGGGAAAGTCCACGACGGAGTGCCTGATATATTGCAGTCCACCCGCATAGTAAGGAAGGGCAACGTTCCCAAGGGTACCCTTGCATCCTTGCCTCCTCGGTCCATCCTTGGCCACTTTTGTTTTCCGCGCCCCGCTCGAAAAGCCTCGAAAGGAATGGGCTTCCAAGGCCCTTGCATCCTCATCGCGCCTCCTTCTGAGAAGGGCAATGCGCCACGCATTCCCTGTTCGCGGTGCAGAGCCAGGTTGTGCCGAGCAGCCCCCCGCGTTGCCGAGCAGGAGCCGTGCCGGCGGAGTCGGGGGCGCCGTGGCGTGGCTGCACTGTGGAGGCAGTCTGGCCGCGGATGTGACGTGGATTCCGCTGCCAGGTTCTGTAAGGGCTGACTTTTTGGCGGCGAGCGAGGGGGGCAAGTGAGGAGGAGAAGGCCTTCTCAGAAGGCGGCGAGACTTCTCAGAAGCCCTCGGGCCTTCTGAGAAGTTTTCAGTGTCTTCTGGAAAGGCTTAGAACACTTCTCCCGAGGCCGGGGGACTTTGAGCCTTCTGAGAAGGCCCGCCCCTTCTCATTTCCCCCCCCTCGCTCGCCGCCGAATTTTGGACAGGCTGGTAGCCTTGAACTTTCGTCCTCACGGCGGCAGTAGTTCATGAACGGCCGTGCCAGTGCCCTCACACTGGATTTTCAGTGAGGAGGGGGGGGCAAAAGAGGGAAGGGGAAAGGACGGGGAAGGTGGAGGGCAGGAGGGCATGGGTAGAAAAAGAAGTGGGTGATGGGGGAGGAAGGGGGAGGGAACTGGAGTGCGAAGGCTGGGGGAAGAGGAGGCAGAGGGGATTCGAGCGATGAGGTGGGGGCGCGAGGGAGGTGGAGGGAGGGGGAGTGTGGGCATGGGAGAGGGTGACTCCTCCTCCTCCTCCTCCTCCTCCTCCTCCTCCTCCTCCTCCTCCTCCTCCTCCTCCCCCTCCCCTCAAGCACAGGTGGCCCGTGGCGAGCGTCGTACCCATTTGGGCTCGAACTGGCCATGGGACACCCAGCTCCGCGCCTTCCCGTCGGCGCTTGAGGAGCACCAGGCAGCATCCTGTTTCTGTGACAGCTTTCCTGGTGGCCAAGCGGAGCGAACCCGATCATGTTTCGGTATTCTGGTGATTTGCTGCTTTGCTGGATAGGGTTCTTTGTGACGGTGGGCGGCGTCGGTGACGTATTGGGCTACAATGCGACCGTCGGCAACAACGCGTTCATAGTCACAGACCCGTGCTACAGCAAGTACGACGATTTGAATCCCAAACGTAGAGGTGGTGGAGTGGCTCGTTCGATAAAGGGGGCGCCATCAGCTACATCGCTCGGATCAGCAAGTGCGAGAAGGCAGGGTGTGTGCCTGCAGCCGTCAGCTACAACGCTGAACTCAGCACGTGCGAGAAGGGCGAACAACGGCAGGCGCGGTCTCCTCGGCGCATCGTCTCTTGCACTCCAGCCATGGGCTAGCGCATACACTGGTATTTTCTTGTCTGGTTTATGCGCGGTCCCCTCGGAGCGCCCTCACTTTCGGTGCCGCACTGGGCGAGCGCTTCACCATAAATTGTGCTACAGCTACTGGCCAGAGATTTTGGCGCCTCGCATAGTGTCCTGGTGCTTCAGACTTTTGTCATAGTGTTCCTACGGTTAGCTGGGGGCGAGGCCGCCTGCGGAGGCTGCGATCTTGTATTTTTCCAGGATATGGGGTTGCCCGATGACCAATGGTTTCGGTCCATTGAATAAGGGCCGCATCGAGCAGTCTTCGTTTCGGCTTAGCCGTCTCTCCTATCATGGGCTCACTTATTTCATTTTTCGTTCCAGCGAGGTTGGTGGGAAGGAGTGAAGCTTCAGTTCTCTGGTATTCTTAGGTCTGGAGTGAGGGACTCACACGTGGTATCTGCCTATTGCCGTTCCCGTACTTCTCATTTCAGCTCGTGGTCAGCGCCGGCATACCCGGGCTCCTCGACGTGTCCTACTTGGTCGTCTGGTTCGTCGGGAAGGTCTGCGTGCCGTGTTACATCGCTTCGCGACCGCTCCATCCATCCATCCATCCTCGTCCTCCTCCCCCTTCCCCTCCCCCTCCTCCCCCTCCCCCTCCTCCTCCTCCTCCTCCTCCTCCTCCTCCTCCTTCTGGGGGAAGGGAGAGGTTGAGTGGGAGAGGTGGGGCTTCCCCTCGGCCAGGTCGTGGCGCTCTCCGAGAGGAGGCCGTCCGGCGGCTTCGAGGAGGAGGAGCCGGCGCCGAAGACCGCCAAGGGAGGAAAGAAGGCCGAGCTCGGGACGGCGAAGCCCACCTTCCTGAGGAGGAGGAGGTGCCCATAGCTCCTTGGGGGCCTCCGGCGTTCCGGCGTCGCCACTGCTGGATTCACTTCGGAGTCCTGGTCAGGAGGCACCCCAGGAGAGGTGCAGAGAGTACAGTCGGGGCCCTGAAGAAGGAGTCCTTTTCGTTGGGGAGGGGCTCCGCGTTCCTTAAGTGTTTCGCAACTTGCCTCATGTTTTCCTTATGTTTTCGATCGGAAATCGAAGTTTAGCTTATGGAAAAAAAGGGGCCTCGTTCCTTATCTTGGGTTCCTTAGGTCAAGGCCCCGACTGTAGCGGTATCGGTACCTGTGGGCTTCCCCCCACACATGAACGTGGAGAGTTTGGGAGGCTTGGTGCAGGAGAGGGGGGCAATTGAAGTGCTACCAGAGTGCGAGATGGGATGGGGCGGGGGTCGAAGACGGCCACAGAGGGTTTCTGGACACGCCGGAAGACTAGCAGGCCACAGCGAAGTGGCGGGGTCTAAGACGGCTCCTCTTCTGCGCTAGGGCGAAGGTTTATGGGAGGGGTCGAAGACGGCCCCAGAGGGTCCAAGACGACGTGGAGAAAAGCCAAGGGATATCCCCAGAGGGCCCCAAGAGGCTCCGAAAACGAGCGAAAAGTGCACCCAAAGGCGTCGAAAACGGCGTAGGAAACCGAAGAGGGATCGGGAGAGTCAGAAATAAGCACCCCCCACTTAGTTTCGGGGCCTCAGGAAGCCGTCGAGGGACCTCCTGGGCTCGCCCAAGACGACCCAAGAGGGCGCGACAAGGGCGGCCAGACGGCCCAAGTTGGGTCCGGTAGGCCTTCAGGACGGCCCGGGAGGCCTTGGAGATGCTGAGGTATTCCAACGTGGCCTGATGTTGCAAGAGATTTCTAAGAGGAGCAAAGAGAAGGCCTCAGCGGCGAAAATCGTCAGAGTCCCTCGGTTTTAGAAAGTTTTTGGCTTCTTCAGAGTTTCGGCCGAACATGCCTCGAAGAGAGATTCTCAGAGAGGTCCGAGACGGCCCCGGAGGGCCCCAAGAAGGGGCCAAATGAAGCCAAGAGGGCTCCAAGAGGCTCCGAAGACTGCCCAGAAGGGTTTGCGGAGAGGTCCCAAACGGCGCCCGGAGGCGTCCAGAATTCTCTCGTTCGCAGGCCTGCTTGAATTGAGGGCAAATGGCGGCCAGCAGAAGCCCAGGGTGCAGCCAGGGCCCCGGGGCCAGCGGAATGAGCAGGCCGCGGGAAGGACCCCAGGAGGGGTTGCCAGGGCTCTGAGAAAGGGCATGGGTACGAGGAGTGCGTGGGCAAGGGACAGGGGAAACTTGCAGACCATGTGCCAGGGATCTCACACGCCGTGCCAGGTGGGGCGGCGGATCGCGTCGCGCATTCCGCCGGCCCATCCCGCATCACTGTTGGTTGGTGGTGTTGCAAGATGGTTCCATTGAGCTCCAGCAGAGTTTCGAGACTCGCCCAGACAGTTTCACAGGGCTGCGGAAGGCTTCAGGACTTGGCATCGCTCGGACGTGTGCATTTGTTCTCGGCGAGAACCATCGAGGACCATCCTGCACCATCGAGCAAAAAAAAACACTCACGAAACCGACACATGTACTGGAAATGGACGTCCGAGCGACGGCAAGACGAGGCCTGACGGAGTGCAGGACTGTCCTACCAGAGCTCGGCGGCCCTCGCGGACTATACCAGCGCGAGGGACTCCGCCAGGAGTGCCCCAGAGAGAGTGCGCTCGGGCTCGTCTGCACCTCGGGCTCCCTGGCGTCGTCCGATCTGATCCCAGCGTCGGCCGACACGCCGCTGCGTTTTCCTGGGGACTCGTATCGGTGGCTTTGTCGAATCCTTCGTGCCGCCTCCTCTTCCTGCTCCTGTTCGCTCGATCATCCAGGCCGGGTGCTGCGGTGCAGTTGCGGCTCGTCTCGGGCGGCGGGATCTATTCAGGAGGGGAAAGAACACACAGACACAATTAATCGTCGATTCCCCAGAAAATATTGGAAAATATGGGAAGTGGGGGGGAAGACAGAAACCCAGAAAATATGGTAAAACAATTGTGAATATTTTTATTTGTATGTATTTATTTGTGTGTCCTGGGGCCCCTTCAGTGTAGTTGCGGTCGTGCAGTGTTCAGAACTGTCTGCGCTCCCGCTCCATCGGCGAGTCGGCCATATGGGATCAGTACCCGCCTGGACTGCCGATCTTGCGAGAACATCGGTCAAGCTTGGCCCTGGGCCAGCGAAAATCGTCCAGCGTCGGTGGATGTCTTCCAGGGTTGGCGGTTGCCCTGCGGACGCTCTCCCAGAGGTTCCGCAGAGCTCTCCTTTTCCCGTTCCTGCTCCGCTGATCTCCACTCTCTCTTCTCTCTACTTCTTTTTTTTTGTTCCTCTCTCTCTCTCGCGCTCCCTCTCTCTCCCTCCTTCCCTTCCTCCCTCTCTTGCTCGCGCTCTTTCTATCTCGCTTATCTCGCTTCTCTGCCCCTATGTCGGTCTCTTCCTCCCCCCCCTCTCTCCTGTCTTTCGTGTCCATCGTCATGCACGGAGACTGGCTTGAGGCGATTTTGGAGGTCACTTAGGTCGTCCAGGGCGCTCTGTAGCTCGAAAATGCGGTGTCGCCAGAATCATTAGAACACCAATGCAGAATCATGGATTCTTGTGTCTTGGGGGCGTCTCGAAGTCCTCTTGGAGCCCTCCTGGGGCGGCTGGGGTATCTTGGGTTAAGTCCTTTCACAGGAGGAACCTTCAAGAATCGTAAAAACATAGTCAGGTGACGATTCTCTGTTCTTTTTCTGTTTCTGTTTGAGCATGTGCTGGATGACTTCCAAGCAGTTTCTTCCAAAACCCGCCTGGAGGAGGACATGCCCGACCTAGATCTTGGGGGGCCGCCTTGGGGCTACAGTGCCGTTTTTAATACATGCTCCGCGCGCGCGGATCATGTACTGTACATGCAGGGATCTAGCATTAACAACAACGATGAGTTCATGCATACATTTACTCATCAATCAATCATTTGGGGCTGGACAGAACCCCCAACAGTGACACGTCGATTAGTGAATTGTCCGTTTTCGGTTCTCGAGAGGGCGCCGTGGCCGTTGTTTTCCAGGCTTGCGCCCGCCAGGTTTGGGCCTCAGGTCGTTTTCACTGAACCACGTTTTACTAAAGGGGGGTCTGCCCATCCCCGAATCATGTCTCAAACATCCTATATTTTTAAAGAATCCCATGTCTTAAACCTGCCCTGTAGATCTCTGCGGGGGACCGTCTCAGGGGCCAAGCCGGGCCCTCTCGAGGGCTTCTGGGGCGCCCGTGGCCGCCCGGCGGGGGCTCTCTCCATGGGCCGCCTCTCTCGGGCCCGCCCCCGGGGGCCTCTCTTTGGGCCGCCCTGGGGTGATCTTGGCTCAGGAGGGGGAAGAACTCACAGATACAAGTAATCGTCGATCCCCAGGAAAATGACTGGGAAAATATGGAAAGTGGGGGGGGAACACAGAAACCCAGAAAAATACAGGAAAATATGGGGGATCCTGTTATTTGTGTGTATTGTAGTGGCCGCCCGGCGGGGGCTCTCTCTGGGCCGCCCCTCGGGCCCGTCCCGGGGGCCTTTTGGGCCGCCTTGGGGCGATCTTGGTCCAGGAGGGGAAAGAACTCGGCGATCTTGGTTCAGGTGGTGACCACACCGTGCGGTGAGTTAGTGGGGATTCGGGGTCACCGCACGGTTTCGGGACTCGGGTCCCTCTCCGAGGACGTCTCGGGCGACAGGGGCCTCCGGGGTCCCAAGACCGTGCGGTGACGGACCGTGCGGTGAGGTCTTGGGGGATTTCGAGGTCACCGCACGGTCCGTCACCGCACCGTTTCGGGACTCCAAAAGAGCACACAGATACAATTAATCGTCGATCCCCAGGAAAATATGGGAAACTATGGGAAGTGTGGGGGGGGACACAAACCCAGAACATCTGGGAAAGTATGGGGGATCCTGTTATTTTTGTGTGTGTGTGTGTGTGTTTATTTGTGTGTCCTTGGGCCCCTTGATCTTGGGCCGTCCAGGGCGGTCCACCACCCACCACTGAGCTGAAATCGGGCGTGTCCCTCTACAGGAGGATCCTTCCAGAAGGCTCGAAATAGGGCGGGTTGGGTTCCGCCTCTTGGGGCGCTCGCGGGAGACTCGGGAGCCCTCTGGGGAGACCTCTTGGGCCGTCTTGCGGTTCGTTTTGGCTGCCTCGGGCCCGCCCCGGGGGTCTTTTGGGCTGTCTTGGGGCGATCTTGGTGGCTTCTTTAGCCGCCCAGGGCGGTCGGCAGACCGAAAAGGCGGACTACCGCCGAACACCCAAGCAATGTCAATGATGTTAGTGTCTCTGGGGCGTCTCGAAGTCCTCTTGGAACCGTCCTGGGGCTTCCTGGGCTCTTCTTGGGCCGTCCTGGGACCTACTGAGGCCATTTTGGAACGTTGTTCGCTTGAGGCCATGGGACGTGCAATCCACTTGGCGCCTCGTTGGGGCGCTCGTGGGGTATCGGAGGCCGAGCCCAGGAGTTCTGGCATCTCTGATCCAGACCTGCCATGAGCTGCCGGGAACTTGCTGGGATCTTGCCAGGGTCGTTTTCGTCCGTGGACCCCCTCGGGCCGCCACGTGCGCGAGAATTAGGCATTTTCTTCAGCTCTTACCAGGGACAACACGCCTCTGGCTCGTTGGGCTGGCGAGTTTGTATTTTTGTTGCGTTCCCCAGCTCTGGGATCAAGGTGGTTCGGCTTGATCCGCGGAGACATCATACATCACCTCAAATGTGCCAACTGGGCCCTAAGAGTGCCCTAAGCAAGTCCCCAGATGGCCCAGTACTGCCCCACGAGGGCTGCAAGAAGGCCGCATGCTGCTTCCAGAGGAAGCCAAGACAGCGCTCGTGTGCCTCGCCCGAAAATGGCTTTGAGTGGTTCCAGGACGGTCTCCCAAGAGCCCACTCCCAAGATGGCTCCAAAATGGATACAAGATGCCACAAGAGGGCTTCAAGAGGACCTGAGTACAGCGCCACGGCGCTCGAAGGCAGCCCCGATGCCGCATGAGAGCCTCAGCATTGAGGAGGTGGTGGGAGGAGGAGGAGGTGGCGGTGGTGGAGGAGGAAACGGAGGACGGGAAAGAGGTGGGGTGTAACGTTCGGGAGAGGGAGTCTTGCTCCTCCTTCCTCCGTCCCGTCATCCTTGCACCCTTTTCGTTAGTTCTCTCTCCTTTTTCATGCCCCCTTCTTTCTCTTCTCCTCGCCCTCTTCCATTCCCTTGCATGATACCTCCGCCCTCCCCCTGCTATCGAATCCGGCGAAGTTGGGGGGCGCAATCTGACACGACAACTGCTTGGTGTTTAGTTTTATATAGACATACGTGCTCATGTAAGCGTATCCATGAATCAGGACATATCGTAGCACCCAGCAGCTGCGGATAACAGCGATGGGGGTGGAGGGGTCGTCGGCAATCTGCGAAGCTCTGAAGAAGCCCGCCGCAGGCGCAGATCTTCTTTACACATTGCACAACAAGCTCGCCGCAGGCGCCGTTTTTTATCAACGTAACGTGGGTGGGTCGCGGGTGGGTCGCGGGTGGCTCGCAGGGTTGGTCGCGGGATGGGTCGCGGGGTGGTCGCGGGGTGTGTCGCGGGTGGGTCGCGGACGGCGCGCGGGCGAGGACGTCGACAACAGCAGAAACAACAGCAGAACAACACCACTAACAACAACACCGACCACAACACCACCATCAGCAACAGCAACACCAACAATAACAACAGCATCAACACCAACACCAACAACAACGGCGACGACGACAACAACAGCATCAACATCACCAACACTAGCAACAACAGCAGCAGCAGCAGCAACACCACCAACAACTATCACCAACAATACCAATATCACCAACAACACCAAACACAAGAGCAACAACAACAGCAGCAGCAACAACGACAACAGCAGCACCAGCAACAGCGGCAATAACACCAACAATCATTTTAATATTGTTCGCTCGTATCTGCTCGAGGGCCAATCAACACGTAGATGCCAAACTCTCGATGCCCGCTCTTTTCGCCTTCGATCGTGCGCCCATGTGTGTGTGTGTGTGTGTGTGTGTGTGTTTGCATGCATGTATATATGATAAAAATAAATACTGCCCCCCCCAGGCCCCGGGTGCCACACCTCCCCGTGACATCTCGGGAACGCTTTCAGTACCGCTCCCCCGGGCTTTCCGGGGAGCGTCCACAGCGCTCCAGGAGGGCCCACGACGACTCCCAGGAGCCCGAAGAATGCGAAAGGATGGTCCAAGACGCTCCCAAGCAGCCCAAGTCAGCCTTCCGACGGCTCTCGCGGCTCCCAGGCAAGCTCCAAGAGACCCCAAGAGAGGTCCGAGAGCCGTCCTGGGACGGCCCGAAGAGGCCAAATTCGTCGGGCCAAATTCGTCGATTTTGTTTGTTTGTTTGTGGTTTCAATGTTTTTGGCTTCTCGCGTCTTCGAGCTGCCAACGGTCCAAGAGCGCCGAAGAGGCTCCCAAGACCGCCCTAAGACCACCCAAGAGACCCTCAGGACCGCCCCAAGTCGGGCCAAGAAGGCTCCAAGACTGCCGAAGAGGTGCCCAGGACAGCCCCAGACTACCCCAGAACAGGCCCAAGATGGGCCCACGAGCGAGAGCAGGAGGCTTCCAGAGACCTCCGAGAGGCCTCCGGGACCACCCAGAGGCCCCCAACACCCCCCCGATCTTTCAGAGGCCCCAGAAGACCCCGACGAGGCTCCAAGAACAGCCCAAGAGAGCCGCGAGAGCCGTCCCGAGAGAGCTCAAAGAGCGTCAAATGGTTGATTTCCAATGGTTTTTTCTAATGCTTTTCGCCTTCTCACGTTTTCCCGCTTCCAGCCCTCGAAGATCGATGATTTTTTCAAAAAGAGAGGGGATTCGCGAAATTGCCTTTTTTAAAAGTCGTCGGCGTCGTCGGCGTCGTCTTCGTCGTCGTTGCCGTCGTCGTCGGCGGCGGCGTCGTCGTCGTCTGCGTCGTCGGCGTCGTCTTCGTCGTCGTCGTCGTCCCGCGGGCGCCCGACCCCCGCGCAGCCGGCGGGGGAGGTCCGCAGCCCCGCCGGCTCCCGGCGCGCCCGCGGGCGCTCGGACCCCCCGGGAGCCCGTCGGCCCCCCCCCCCCCCTACACATCCCCTGACATCTGGCCGGTACCGCGCCTCCCGGCTTCCCGGGGGGCCCCCGAGACGCCCAAGGACAGCCCAAGACGACCCCAAGGAGCCCCCAGAACGGAAGAACGGCCCAACACGCTCCCGCGCAGCCTGAGACGCCCGTCCGACGGCCCTCCAGGCCTCCAGGAGGCCTCCAGAACCCCCCAGGGGGTCTGGAAGATCCCACACCCCTGAGGGGCCCGGCTGACAAAACCTGCGAGGCACAAACAAAAAACAGCGCCGAACAGCGCCGAGGAACTGGAAAAAAATGGGAATCCCACAATTCATTTTTTTCCAAGTGTGGCCCCCGGTCTACTCTTGCACAACAGACCATAATTAACCCCCCCCTCGCCTCCCAAGAAAGAACCCAGGAAGCTTTTGAGGGCCCCAAATCGTTGAATACCAAAAAGGAATCAATGATTTCTGCGTTTCCGCACTTCCTCTTCTATGCGATTCCGAGGCTTGCGCAGGGCCTCCAAGGTAGTCCTTGGACGCAAGAAGCGACCAACATTATATTACATGAGTTAGCCTATCAAGCCTAGCTAGAACTTGAGTGCGCGCGAAGCGCGCGCGATGGTTCTAGTATGTACGTCTGTCTGTCTGTCTGTCTGTCTGTCTGTCTGTCTGTCTGTCTGTCTGTCTGTCTGTCTGTCTGTCTGTCTGCATGCATGCATGCATGCATGCATGTATGTATATGTAGGTGTATATGTATATGTTTATGTATATGTATATCTATATCTATATGTAGATGTATGAAACTTGATTTGTTTACGATTGTGTTTTTTCTTCGCTGCGTCGGATCTCAAGGAAGGCGCTTTCCGCGGCATCTCCCGACCACGCGCGGGCCCCCAGACGCCTCTGCCGCCGCTTCGCCAGTTGCCCCCCCCTGGGGCGGCGCTTGGGAAGAGGTGCTCGAGTGGGCGGGCGATGAGGAGAAACCGCCTGCCGCCGAGGAGGGGGCCGCGCCGGGGCTGCCCAGCGCCCGCGGGGGCGCGGCCAGCGAGCGCCCAGGCGACGGCCCCACCGCTGCCAGCCGGCCCTGTCGCAGACGCAGCGGGCCCGCTCCGCCTGGGGACGTTGGGGGGCGCCCGCGGCGCCCGCTGCGCCTGCCTGCGAGGGCTGCCGCCCGCGCTGGCCCGCCCGCTCAGCCGCGGGCCCTCCGCTGGGGCTCCGCAGGAGGGCCCCCCCCCCCGTGGCGCTGGCTCCGGGGCGCCAGGGCCCCTGGCATCGCTCGGACGTGAGCATTTTTTTCTCGGCGAGGACCATCGAGGACCATCCTGGGCCATGGAGCCAGCAAGAAAGAACGCGCACGAAGCCGACAGAGGGCACTGGAGGTGGGCGCCCGAGCGGCGGCGAGGGCCGCCCGCGCCCGACGGAGGCGCCCGAGTCCCTGGGAAGCTGCTCTGCTGGGCGGAGCTGCCCAGAGCAGACCGACGCCAGCCACGGGACCCCTAGGGCTCCTGGGCCCTCTTGGGGTGGCGTGGGGCCCGAAGTGGCTCCGTGCCCGCTCTTCTGCCTCCTGGGGCTCGCGCGCGCCGCGCACGCCCTGCACGGCGACGGCCCTCGTAGGCCCTCTGGGACAGGCCCAGAGGAGGCCTCGGGCTTTGGCGCCTCAGTGGTGCCCCCTCCAGCCTTTATAGGCCCCGCAGAACCAGAACCAGGACCAGATTGGCGGAGGGGCCGCCGCGTCCGGGGGCGACCCCCGCTTCCGCGACCACCGGCGCAGCTGGGGCTCGGATGGCGCCGGCGGCCGCAGCGCCGGGTGCGAGAGCCCGCGCGAGCGGCCCCGCGCCGAGACCCGGCGGATCGACCGACCTGGGGAGGCTTCGCAGTCGGCCGACGGTCAGGAGAGCACAGGCTGGACCACGTGCACTCGGGGGCCTCATGCGCCAACGAGGAATTTGGGCATGTGGAGCAGGGGGGGCAGGAAGCCAGGGCCATCAGGGCGGCTGCGGGCCCGGCTGCCTGAGGAGGGGCGGAAGGAGCGAGGGGCCCCAGGAGGCAGCGATGGCAAGAAGGGCGGTGCAGGGCCAACACCCCGGAGGGCCCAGGGGCGGCGGGAAGGGCAAGCGCCGCTGAGCGAGGGCAGGGGCCTGCGGGCTGGCAGCATCCAGCCAGAGGTGAAAACAGCTATAGCACACGCACCCCTGGCGCGGACCGCGAAGCCCAAGGCCCGCGCCGGCAGCCAGACGCCGTCCCCGATTTGCGACCCCTCGCCAGGCCGCCCGTGAAGATGCCCATCGCGTTCGCGAGATCCCCTCGGTCAGCGCGTCGACCGAGCCCGCTGAACGCGGGACTTGGAGGGCAGCGCAGATCGTCTCATTGCGCCCGCGGCGGTCCTCGATCTGGCAGGCCACGGGCTTCCTGGGAGGGCGCTCCAGCTGGTTCGCCTCGGACTCGCCCCAGTCAATCTCCGCGGTGGTCGGAGCGGCCCGCCAGGCTCCAAGGCAAGAGTGGCGCGTGGTCGCTGGGATCAGCGTCAGTGAATCTAGCCTGGCGCGCGCAGGACGGTCGCCAATCGCGCTGGCGCGGTGCGAAACCGATGTGGCCTGGCCCATTTCGGTTGTCGGAGAAACAGGCGGCCTGGCCCCGTTGGCCTTTCGACAGAGTGCCCACTGCAAACGAATCGAATTCTGTCATGGAGTCCGAAAGCACCCCTCCTCTCAACGCCGCGCGGGTAGCTGAACAGCGACAGGCAGGCGTGGTGCTGGCGCCTCGCCCGGAGCAGTGGCCCACCGGGCCGCGCGCGGCCCCGAGGCCCGCCCCGCCGAGGACTGCCAGGTTGCTGGCAGTTCCTGGGCGGCTTGGGGTCAGGAGGGGGAAAACACGCACACACAGACACATTTCATCTTCGATTTCCCAGAAAATACGGGAAAATATGGGAAGTGGGCGGGAAGACAGAAACCCCCAAAATATGGGAAACTATGGGGGATTATTTTATTTGTGTGTATTTATTTGTGTATCCTTGGGCCCCTTCATTGGGGCACCGCGACCATGGCGTCCGGGCCTGGGCTGTAGCCGGCAGGTCGCAGACTGACCAGGGTCGGGCCCGCCAGGCTCGGCGCGTCTAGCAGACGTCCAGGGGCAGTGGAGCTGGGCCTGCCGGCCCGGGCGCTGGCGCGGGCGGAGAGCGACCGCCTCCCCAGACCCCCGACGTCGTTTTTTTTTTTTTTTTTTTTTTTTTTTTTGTTTTTTTTTTTTTTGTTCCCCCCCCCAACGTCGACCCTCAGGTGTCTCGACCCATTCCTCGGGACCGGCTTTTCATCCCGAGCCGTTCGTTTTCTGACGGTCCCGAGGCCCGGGAAGGGCTTCCCCAGCTCCCCAGGCCGAAAAAAAAAGCAACACTCTCCCGTCATGAGTTCTTCCTTGCCCGAGGGGGTCTGGGTCAGAGGAGCAATTTGGGCAGCAGCACGAGGCGGCGCTCCCGCCCTGGGCGCCAGCCTGCCCGGTCTCGCGCGCCCGCTGTCCAGCAGGCCGGCGGCCCGCGCCGCGCGCCGTCCGCAGCCCGTCGGCCCGTGGTCTGCACGGCGCACCTCCCCATTCTATGTCCGCGCGTCATTTTGCCGCCCTCGGCCCGCCCCCTCCTCCTCCTCCTCCTCCTCCTCCTCCTCCTCCTCCTCCTCCTCCTCCTCCTCCTCCTCCTCCTCCTCCTCCTCCTCCTCTGCTCTGACGCTGCGCCCCCCGCCCCTCGATGTCTTTCCGCCCTGCCCTCGACGTCTTTCGGCACCGCAGCGGGCGCCTCATCAGTTGGCTGCCTCCCTCGGTCGCGCCGCGGTCGTCGGCCCGCCAGCACCGCGCGCCTCGCCTGCCGCGTCTGCGGGCCCCCAGTCACTTCTCGCCGACTGCGTGGCGGCAGTGCAGGGTCGCCGGAGCGACCCAGCAGGGCTGCCCGTCGGGAGCCAAGAGGCGGGGGTCAATGCAGACGGGGGTCAGCCAGGGCGCCAGGTCCTGCAGGTTCCGGCGGAAGCCCCCCCTGGCTGACCCGGGTTGGCGAGCCGCTCGTGGCCGCGAGGCGGCCGCACATGTTGGCTGACCTGGGTTTGCGAAGACCTGTGTTGCAGTTTGTTTCCTGCATTGCAGTTTTTGGTTTCCTGCTGACCCGGGTCTGGATTGACCCGGGTCAGAAGATCCCCGATGCCCGCAGCGAGGGCCCATGAAGTCGGGGGGGCCGCGCCCGACTCAAGCTGGCCTCGCGCGCTGGCCGGGAGTAAGAGGGTTTCCTTCCAGATGCGCTGAGCTTCGTGCGGCTTGGCGCTCGCGCGCGCGACGTCGAGGCCGAGGTCGTGCACGGGCGGCGCGCAATGAACCGCTCTTTGAGCATGCAGTTCGCAATGGGGCGACTCTTCTCGACTGCGTGATGCGCCGAGATCCGTTCGATCCGGCAGAGCAGTTTGGGCCCATTCGGCTGGAGAGCGCGCGGGCGATGCTTTGTGAGGAGGGGGGCTGCGTTATCCATTCAGATTCGCGTGAATTTTCGCGGCATCATGGCCGCCAGTAAGTCAGTGCAGCTGTGCGTGCGAGAGGCGCGCTTGGAGGGTTGATGCCATGGGGAGCCATGGCCTGATCGAGAACCGCGCCGCTACGGTTCAAGAGGAGAGATTGTTCGAGGATCATCCAACGACGAGTGCGCGCGATGTGATGATGAGAGAAGTTTCTGGTCTTTTTCAGGTGGAGTCTTCTTGGGGAGAGCTCGTTGCGTTTCTCGTGTCTCTGGGCTCTGCGGATCTCGAGGAAGATCGGGCAGGAACGTGAGTGAGTCTGCATATCAGTGATCCCGAGCATGAGAAACCTGAGCATCAAGAATCTAAGAGCGAGTGTATCTGAGTATGAGTGAGTCTGAATGCGAGTGAGTCTACGTGTGAGCGAGGCAGAGAATGGTGACCTGAGGGTGGGAGGTGTTGAGGGTTGGAGGTTTTCTCGCGTTCCGCGCGGTCTAGGCAATAACAAGAACGCCATCCTCAGGATATGGGGAAGAATACGCCAATGCTTGGCAGAACCATGTGTTTGACCCACCAGCGCCCCAGGCGATCCCGAGCGGCCCCCAAGAGCGTCCCAAGGCCGCCGACGGGGCTCCCAAGAGGGCCTCCCGAGATCCAGCATGGCCCCCGGACGGCCGCAGAGGCCCCCGCGACGGCTCAGAGATGCTCCGAGCGGGCCCGAGGCCCAAAAGAGGCCCCCAAGCGCGCACCGAGCGGTCCTTCGGTCGTCGTCGGCGCCACGGTGGCCCCCAGAGCATCCCGGCCGTCCACGAGAGGTCTCCACAGTCTCCCGAGACGCCCGCAAGAGGCCCCCAGTAGACGCCCAAATGGCCCGCATGAGGCCCCCGAGCGGTCTCCTTTGAGACTGCAAGATGCATCTTGCACGCCTGAAGTCGAAGACACCTCCATTCCAGAAGGTATGCTAACACTCAGGATACAACTGCTCTCTCCCCGACACTCCTCCTCACCCTCTTTCTCCTCCTCCTCCTCCCTTTCCCTCCCCCACCCCTCCCTCCTCTCCCCTGCTTCCTCCTCCCTGTTCCCTTCCTCTTTCACTCTCTTGCTCTCCTTCATTTCCTGCTGCTTTGTCCTCCCTCCACCCTCCTCCGCCTCTTTCCTGCCATTCTCATTCCCCATATCCAAAGTGGGCTTCTTGTTTTCTCTGAACACCCCGCGCAGGAACACAGGAATTCCCCTTCTCTTCTCATGCACTCACTCATCACAGGCACACTCACTCACTCACACACGCACACACTCACATCATCATCACCACCACATCATCATCACTTACACACTCCCTCACTCGCTCACACACTCACATTCACTCAGCATTATCGTTCCTTTACCCACACACGCACTCACCACCTACCAACCACTCACTCACACAGATCATCGTCAGCATCATCATCGTATCATCGTCTTCACTCACTCACTCTATGATTCGATACAGACCTTATGAGCTCTTCGCCCTTCGCACACTCAATCACTCAATGAGTCACATACACCATCACCATCATAACACCAATATCATCATCATCATCATCATCATCATCATCATCATCATCATCATCATCATCATCATCATCATCAGCACACGCTCAATCACACACCACCATCACCCCCACCCTCATCACCATCTTCACGCACATCGTCACCACCACCACCATCAGCATCATCATCCTCATCAACATCATCATCATCACCATCATCATCACTCACGCTACAAGCATCATCATCATTACGCACATCGCCATCATCACTCACATCATCATCATCATCATCATCATCATCATCATCATCATCATCATCATCGTCATCACCATCATCATCATCATCATCATCATCATCATCATCATCATCATCATCATCATCATCATCATCATCATCATCATCATCATCATCATCATCACTCACACGCGCACACATTTATTGTGAGGACGTATCAGGCGGGAGCCTCGTCTGTGAGTGAATTGCGAGGAAGTCTTAGGCGGGAGCCCCCTCCCTACAGGGCCCGCAGCTCATATGAGTAATCTGAGCGGGTCATCGGCCTCCTGCAACAGTCGTCACTTTTGGGCCCCTGAGGCTTGCATATGGAGGAAGTATCAGGCGGGAGCCTCGTCTGCGAGTGAATTACGAGGAAGTCTGAGGCGGGAGCCCCCTCCCTACAGGGCCCGTCGCTCATGTGAGTAATCCGAACGGGTCATCGGCCTCCTGCAGCTGTCGTCACTGTTGGGGGGGGGAAGTATCAGGTGAGATCCTCGTCTGTGAGTGAATTGCGAGGAAGTCTCAGGCGGGAGCCCCCTCCCTAGGGGGTCGCACTTCATGTTTGAATCCGAGGCGTGTCATCGGAAAGCTGTAACTGTCGTCATGTTTGGACTCCAGAAGCTTGATTATGGGAGAAATATCAGTATAGAGGAGACAGTAAGGACGCCTCAACACCACGAGGACGACGATGAGGGTTATTTCCAGACTAGCCGAGAGGATTCTCATGTTGGGTCCCACCGTCGGAGTAATTCCCCTTTTCATTTCCTCAATTCTTGACTCTTCGCGTATCCCCATCTCATCCAGAAACGATGCCCATGATAGCTGACGGGAGGAGAGAGGAAGAGACACGCATCGTCAAACCGCGAGGGAGGCCGGCCTGGACGGCGTGCTGGGGCCTGGGAAGGCTCCGTGGCCATCTCGAGCCGTCTTAGAGCGGTCTTGGGGCCTCTTGGAGCATCTTGGGAGCCATCTTGAAACAGCTAGGGCTATCTTGAGCCATCTTGGAGGTCATCTTGGACTCTCTGAGGCCGCTCGGGGGCCTCTTGGGTGCCTCTCGGGTGCCCCTTGGAGGCCTCTTGGGGCTTCCTTGGGCGCTCTTGGAGCTCTCTTGGGGGCCTCTTGGGAGCCCTGGAGGGCATCTTGGTGCCATCGTGAAGGCGGTCGGTCAAAAGAGGGGGGGGGGCTCGATGTCTGCTCCTGCCCTCGGGGGCCACGATCCTCGGAAGGGGTGTCAAACATTTGCCCTCCCACTCGCCGGAAAAGGACCCTCTGACACATCGGCCCCCCTCCCAAAAAACCCCAAGCATGGGGAGGGGTAGGGCTCCCTTCCCCGAAGTGAATAGGGGTTGTGGAAGAGAAAAGAGATCACCATTAGACCACCTGTCGCCCAAAGGGCTGGTGGGACTATCCTTCCTCCTCCTCCTACTTCCTGCTCCTTCCTCGTCTTCCTCCTCCCCACTCCCTCCTCCTCCTCCCATTCCTCCTCCTGCTCCTCCTCCCTCCTCTCCTCCTCCTCCTCCTCCTCCTCCTCCTCCTCCTCCTCCTCCTCCTCCTCCTCCTCCTCCTCCTCCTCCTCCTCCTCCTCCCCTTCCTCGTCGTCGTCCTCCTCCTCCTTCGCCTCCTCCTCCTCCTCGTCCTCCTCATCCTCCCCCTTCTCCCTCCGTCCGCAGCCAATTCGACTCAAGCCGTTCGGGCTCCACCCGCGCTTGGCCGACTGCAGGGCCTGGCCAAGCAAGCACATCGCTGGCACTTCGTCCCAACGTCCTGCATTTCTCACAGTGTCCATACAGCATCCGTTCTCACAGCATCCATGGCCTGCGGCCTGGCGCTCAGCGGCGAGGGCGCGAGGGAGCCAGCCCCCCTCGTGGCGCGGTTGCGCAGACCCCGGCTGTGCTCGTACTTCCTTAGGGGCCAGTGCAAATACGGCCGTGAGTGCGACTTTGCCCACGCTGAGTCGGAGCTCGTGCCGGCCCCCGACTTCACCAACATGCACATGTGCAAGGCCTTCCAACTTGGACGGTGCAAGAGGAAACGCTGCAGGTTCGCCCACGGCGTGCAGGAGCTTCGGCCAGGATCGGTTTCCCCGCCGAGCACTCCGCCAAGTCGCACCAGGCTCAGCGCGAGTTCCGCCCCGTTCACGCCCGCGTGCCTGCACCCCATCAAGGTGGACCTTCCGATGCCGCCCGCCGAGCCTGACATCCTGGGCTTCGGCGCCGCGGATCCCCTGGCGAGCCCTCTGGGCGCGCTGGAGAAGTCGCAGGCGCGCCTTGCCCACCTCGGCCCCGCCCGCCCGATCGGTGGGGTGCGGCTGTGGGGGCCGCCCGGCCTCTGCCACGACGACGACGGCTCCGGCGAGGAGGGCGAGACGCCCACGGCCAGTCCGCGCACGTCCGTGGCCTCGGCGGGCACCGCCGACGACGACGGCGGGCTGCTCCAGAGCTTGCGGGACGCCATGCTGCTCGGCGTGCCCGTGCACTTGTAGGCACCGCTGGCGCAGAATGCGACTCGGCGCTGGCGCAAGGATGGTGAGGCGTCGTGGCCGGGGTAGACTTTTGGCAGACTCTGTCATATCACCTCTGGCTCACAGCGCGAGTCGCTATGCGGCGCTGCTGCGCGCTGCTTGTTTCAATCTGCGCTGGTCGCGGGCTTGGTCCACTATGTGCGTTGTCTGTTGGAGCGTTCTGTGACAGCACAGACGCGCGAGTGCTCCTCCCTCTGCGGGAGGCTGCGCGCTGCGGGCCGGGTGGCGCAGCTGGCGTGCGCGGCGCCTGCTGCCTCTCCTTTAGCCTTGCAGGTCCGCCAGTCGTCTAAATGACGCCGTGCGGGTCTGGCCTCACCCTGGGGGCGCCGGCAGTCGCAAGAGGAGCGGTCCAGAGCCGGGCCCGGCGGGGGCTCTGCCACGTCCGAGGATAGGGGAACGAAAACTGACATGAACATAACCTTTCGGAGGTCCGCGCGGATTTCTCGGATCGGCGCTGGGGCCCCCTGGCGCCGCCCCTGGCGCGCTCCGCGCGCCAGGGAGGGGGGGTCCAGCGCCGATCCGAGAAATCCGCGCGGACCTTCGAGTTCTTTAGGTGGAAGTGTGACAAGCAGGAGAAGGAAGAAGGGCAGCAGCGGCAGCAGGAAGACCCGTAGCCGCGGGTTGGGCCCGGGGCGACCAGCACATTGACATGTCCGCAGTCCGCTGCCGCCGGCCCCTGTTTGAACGCGGTCACTGGCGCGCGCGCGGGCCGCGGAGGGCGCGCAGCACGTGCAAGTTGCTCTGCGCTCTCACGAGCTCTGTGCGGCGACCCCGAGCAGGTTTCGTGCGGGAGGGAGGTGGGAGGAGCGGGGATCGGCGGAGGGGATGGTAGGGGGCCACATGCGAACCCTACCCCTACCCCCCACGATTTCTGAGGGGGAGGGTGGGGTTCACTTCGTTCGGGAGCTCCCGAGCGAAGTGAGCCCCCCCCCCCTCTGAAATCGTGGGGGGGGTAGGGGTAGGGTTCGCATGTGGCCCTCCAGATGGGGAGGGGTGGAGGGACGGCCTGTTGTGGTGCCCGGTCTGGCCGGATTCCGGCGGCGAGGGTCTGCCCAGCTGTGCCAGCCGCGTCTGGTGGTCCGCGAGCGACTGGTCGGCTGCGGGAGGAGACGAAGAGGGTAAAGAAGCTCTTAGAAAGGGTTGGATGTAATGCTAAGAAGAGTGTGATGAAGAAGGGGGATGACATGGACGGCACAGGAGCTGTGAAGGCCCTGCCGCGTCCACTGCGGGCATTGACCCTATCAATTCTGCTCATGATCTTCAGCCGTGCTATGCTCACGGTTTCGATCATGCTCATGATGTCTATCGGTGAACAGACCGCTACAAGCGCCGCACCCTCCCTGGTTGCAGATGCATTGGCCCAGCCAGGCCAGAGGCGACGCGTTGACAAGACGGGCAACCGTGCACCTTCGCACAGTCCTTCGCATAGCGTGGGCTTTTCGCTGTTCACTCGACATTTTGTTTTGAAGCGGGGACCATCGATGACTCCATTACCTCTGCAGCGTGGGTGGGCAACAATTCGTAAGGTGCGGTTCCCCTCCTCCCTCCGAGCTCCCCCAGGAGACTCCCGGGGCTGCGAAGAAGTTTCAACAG
>CAUYUJ010022365.1:42500-64546 GCA_963575745.1 Prorocentrum cordatum
GTCGGGCAGTGGTTGGGCCGTGGAGACAGTGGGGAGAGTGGAACCGTGGTGGGAACAGTGGTGGGGACAGTGGGGACAGAGCGACAGTGGTGGGGGCACTGGTGGGGACAGTAGGGACGGTGGTGGAACCAGTGGGGACAGTGGTGGTGAGGACAGTGGTGCTGGGAACAACAGTGGGGGATGTGATGCGGACGGTGGTAGGGACCGGGAGTCGTTTGCTGGCGGTGCGTGGGGGGTCGAACCGGTAGTGACCCCCCTCCGGTTTTCGAGGGGGGGGAGGGGGGGGGTCGAACCGGTAGTGACCCCCCCCGGTTTTCCCGATCCGGAAGGTGGGGGGGAGGGGTTCGAACCGGTAGTGACCCCTTCCGGTTTTCGAGGGGGAGGGGCGGGGGGGGGGAGGGGTTAGGGGAGGGGGGGGTTTTGCCGGTGGAGGGGGGGGGGTCCAGCAGGGGGGGGTGGGGGATTTTCGGAGGGGGGGGGAGGCGACCCCCGGGTTCCGGAGGAAAAGGTTGGCAATTTTCCACAGTAAAGCGGCGGTGGATCACGCTCTCTCCGATATTTTATCTTCGAGTCCCAACAGTATTTAATTTCCAAATTCAAAGGGATGCCAGGTAAAGTAGGGGGAGGGGGGAACGCGACGGCGGGAGCTTTTCACCTGGCTGGGGCCCTCTCAGCTCCTCCTTCCCGTCGGCGAGAGGGCCGTGCCCGTCGCTCCGGCTCCGCACGGTGCACGGCGCATGCTCGCAGCAAGCCGGCCCACGAGGCCAAAGATATCGGAGTGTGGACGTTTGGCTTCCTCAAGTGGAATTGCTTGCGGTCGCCGCAGCACTGCTTACCAGCCTGGAACATATCCCTATCCCTATGTTGGGCATCTCCTCATCACGATGCCACTCTTAGGGATTCCCTTATTTTTGGAGGGCGCATCCCTAAGATTGTCGTCGCCTTTTGGCGTGTCAATCTTAGGGATAGGGATAAGTTCGAGGCTGGTAAACTGCGGGCCTTCTTGTACGAACAGTAAGCCCTCGGCGCCGAAGCTTGCCTGAGATCGCCGAGCCGGGGCTGCAGCAGGACCACATTCCTGCTACCATGTGCATTTGCTTCTTGCCGACCGATCTGAATGCCGTCGGCGCTGCAGTGGCAGAGGATCTTGACCGCGTTCTTGATCAGGACGGGGATTGAGTTCAGGGTTTCCTCCCCTCCAGCTTCTCGTTGATTGGTGTAAAGGCGAAGTCCTCTGGGACCTCGTGTTCAGGTCTTTGCCCCCGCGTCCGTGTTCTTAGAGTGGGAGGTGCTTCCTTGTGCTCGGGGAAGGTCTGCTTCCCGGGATGCACGGGTGGCTCGTCACAGAGCAACGCCTCGTCACTCTCGATCTCCATCGGGCAAGGCTCGAGCTCGGGACGTACCGTCCACCCGCACATCGAGGGAACGTAAGGTTCGAGTTGGCCAGAACTCGGGTTTGCCGACGCTTTTTGACGAGCCCGTCCTGGATTTTGACGACCCAGTTTTCGTGGGATGTTTGCAACAGGAGCTCGCGCGAAATCTCAGACCAGGTCTCGTCATTTTCTTGACGGTCTCGCCAGGCCAACCCAGGTCCTCCGAACCCGAGTCTTACGCCTCCCCGAGCATAGTAAGTGAGGATGGGCAACCTTCCCAAGGGTACCCTTGCATCCTTGCCTCCTCGGTCCATCCCTCGCCGCTTTCGTTGGCGGCGCCCTTCCCGAAAAGCTTCGAAATGGACGTCCAAGGCCCATGCATCCCTATCGCGCATCCTTCATATTCCTTCGCGCATTCTTCATTTTCCTCTGCGGTGGAGGGATGTCAGAGTTTTTGGAAGCAGAGAACGCGAGCAGTAAAGCCTGGAATGCACCTGCTCTGGTGAGGCCGTCCGCCACCATAGCCTCCTTCCGGGTCCACATCAACGTAGTTCTTTCCTCGATCGGCACACTCCCACGCATTATCGAGACCACGATGCGTAGCCTGTTGTCCGCTACCCTGCCGCTGTCCTTGTTGACAGTGACCTTCAGGTTGTCGCTATGTGTAGCCCCTGGTAGTGGCCGCGTCGTAGAATCTGCCTCGCTGTCACGCAGCTTCGTTCCTCCTGGAGTCTGGTGCTCATGCAGGAAAATCTGTAGAATCTGGCCGTAGTCCAGTACCTCGCTGATTCTGTAAGCCTCGGCCGCCATTGTCGATCTCGCGAAGTGCTTCACTCGGACACTGGCCCACACAAGCACACAAGAACCTCCCTCGGGTTGGTCGTAAGGCATAGCACCGCGCCTGCTTGGCTCCTCTCGCCCAGCATTTTCGCGATCGAAGAGTCACGGTGAGCGAGGACTGGTCTTCTGGATATCCACAACACATCTCCGGAAGTAGATCTCGTGATCGGTGGTTTGCTTGGCGTAGTCCCCAATTTTGTTTGCATCGACAAGGTCGCACTCCCTGAGGTCCGCGGTACGCTGGGCCAAGCGGTTCTGCTCGAAGGCGATGTCCGGCCTCGACCTGTGTGCTAGCCATTGTAGTTGTCCGTTGGTTTTGCGAAAGGCGCTGAGTTCCTCATCGGTCGCAGACTCGTCGGGATCATTCTTACGCTCCGTGCTCAGCGGCGTGTACTCCACGGTCTTCACGGCGCTGGCTTGAGAAACAGGGATTCCCCTCTCGCCGGCATTGATGTGCACACTACAGTACTCGAACTCCTTGTCGCGCCGCTCGAGGTGCAAGAAAATAGACATCTTCTGCACGAGCGAGTCCACCTCGGGGCGGTCGGTCCTTCGGGTCACAAGGAGGTCGTCCACGTGACTATGGATAGCCATCTTCAGCTCCCCATGATGGTGGTATCGGTACACTCCGCGCTCGGGCTTGGACTCGTGGATGCCTTTCTTCTTGAGACGGAATCGGCGGTGCATGTATCATGCCGGGCCAGCGTCCTTCGAGCAGTACATCGAGCAATGCGCGTAAAATACCTGCCCAGGCGCGCCGTGGGATGCCTCGTGGGCATGTGGATCAACAGCAAGCGACCGATCCCCTCGGCCTGGAGGTATGCCAACTTCGCGTCGTATGAGCTGTCCGTCCATCCCGCTTGGGACACGAAGGCGAGAGTGACCATCAACGCGTCTACGGAGCCCGTGGGGGCGTCGCTCCTGATGTAGGCCGATCTCTCCTGGCAGCCCTGTACCACGAGCCTGGACTTGTACTTGGATCGCTTCGTCTGGTCGAGTGTGACCACCCACCGAGGCCGACGACCTTGGCACCACCCTTCAGGCACTTCTGAAGCTCGAGGTCTGGGCAACGTCGAGTGGCTCCGAAGGCGATGCACTTCTCCTATCCGGCTTCCATGGAGGCCAGCAGTTCTCGGACATCGTCGCCCGAGACCGTGTCCAGGTCGACTTCTAGCGGGCCGCCTTGGTGAGGTAGCAGCCGCGTGTACCCTCGACTTGCAGTACGAGAGTGTGTCTCAGGCCCTTGGCGGGCGGTGCCCCTACTTGATCTCGAGCCGGGCGAGACTGATCAAGGGATGATCCAGGCCGACGACTTGGGGTCAGCCCCTTTCGTATACTGAGCGGTACATCGTCGAGGTGTTCATATGGCTTCTTCCTGGATCGCTCCTCTTTGGGTACTGGTCGAAATGGTGTCGCTCCTGATCCAGTAGCTCCACTCGGCGATGCTGCAGCTCTTGGGTCCTGGCTCTCTTGATACCATGGCTGGGCCTTCGCACTGTCGTGGATCGGTGCCTCGTCCTCGTCGATCTGTCCGTACTCGGGGTCGATCACCAGGGGCTTCACGTCTTTGAAGGAAACCTCGGCAGGCTTTGTACCAGGACCTCCCTTGCCGTCTTGATCCGTGCCTCCTGCTGCGTGACCGGCAGGAAGGTGGGGAGTGTCCTCACCCTCGAAGTGGTAGGGCACCTCTTCCACAGTCGCAGTCGGCCCGGATTAGTGGGCCGACCCTGCCGAATCAAGGGTACCCTCGTGTCCTGTGCCTCGCGACCCATGCCTCCTGCATTCCTATGGCAATGTGACCCTCGGAAGGGTCTTATAAAACGACGCGAAGATCGGGACAAAATCGGATCGGGATAACTCGAAATCTCTGAGAATCGGCGGGTTTGGAGGATGTATTGGGCGCCGCGGCCGCTCCAGAGCGTTCCGGAACGCTCTGAGAGCGCTCCGGAACGCTCTGGAGCGATTTATCCCGATCCTAGCCCTGTTTTATCTTATGTCCTCTCGCGTGTCCTGTCCAATGAAGTCCGATTGCCATCGGTGCGCCCCTTCGTCTGCGAGCTCCGCTCGCAGCTGCTCCTGGCACGTCGGCTGCGCGTGCAGGGGAGCCCCCTGCTCGCCTGGCCCCTCCGGGTATGCCGGGCCTTCGGTCATGAGCTGCGGGCATCTCCGTAGGGAAAAACACACGGACACAGTGAATCGTCGATTCCGTAGAAAATATGGGAAAATATCGGGAGTGGGGGGGAAAACCCAAACCCAGAAAGTATGGGGAATTATGGGGAATGCTGTTATTTGTGTCTATTTATTTGTGTGTCCCAGGGCCCCTTCAGTGTCGGCGCGAACGAAAGCGGTACGGAAAGAATTGGTAAATGCCCAACAGCAGTTCTGGTTCATTTGGAACAGGACTCGCTGTCGGTGTCGCCGCGGCCCGTGTCCAGTTGAGACAGAAGGCCGCCTGCCCAAAAGCGGCCGCTGTTGGTTTGGGACGACATTTGCTGTCGGGCATTGTACCCATTTTTTCCGTACCTCTTTCGGGCGTCCAAAGGGTAGGTCGGCGGCGAGCGAGGGGGGGAGGCGAGAAGGAGCAGGCCTCCTCAGAAGGCTCGACATCCCCCCCCCCCCCGGCCTCCTGAGAAGTTTTCTGAGCGTTCCCCGAAAACAAAACGAAACGCTTCCCAGAAGGCCCGAGAGCTTCTGAGAAGTCCCGCCGCCTTCTTTCAGGGGAGGGAGAACCACCCCGACCCCGACAATCGGCGTTTACTCGACGGCCCTGGGCGTTTACTGAACGGCCCTGCCCTCTTCGGTTCCTTCCTTGGATGCGTTTACGAAACGGCTTCGCTTGTCGGGGTGCTTCCTATGGGGGCGGATTTTCTGCGCTCTATTCTTTGAGGGCCTTCTCCTTCTCGCTTCCGCCCCCCCTGCCCGTCGCTGAGGTGGGGCGTCGGCCTCTGCTCGGCGGCCCTCCCTTTCTTCTCTCGTGGCACGGCCCGGCAACGCTCGGACGTGCGCATTTTTTCTCGGCGAGAACCATCGAGGATTAAGTCGGGCTTGCCCCTCTACAGGGGGGATCTTCAAAAATGGTTAAAAAATTGTCTGGGGACTATGTTTTGTCAATTTTTGTGCATTTTGGGGTATTTTCTCCAGCTCCAGGTCTAGGAGTGGAAAGGATCTGACTGTCTGGGTCCAGCGCTCCCTCGAAAATGTCCGTTCAATCCACTGCTTCCGAAGCGTCAGCTGCGAGTGTGTGTCGAGTTGAGGCCTTGATCGTCAGGTTGCGGTGCGCCAGCGAGAGGTTGTTCGCCACATGGCCTACGACAGGAGCTGGACCATGCCAACGTGTAGCCTAGTGCTTCTTCTCCTTGGCCTTGCCGAGGCCTCTCCAGTAGAATACCTGGTCGCCCCCCTTGTCCTGTAGAAAGTGCTGGGTCCGTGGTCGACGCCAGGCTCTTAGCGAGGAATGCCTCGCTGATCTTGTGGTCGGCCTCCCAGGCGGCCACCGACCTCTGGGCCGCGCTCAGCAAGTTCACGCGCCCACGAGAGCTGAGCTCGCTGTCGTCCCGCCCCGGCCCAGGACCCACTGGAAGGCGAGTAGCCTGACCAGCACACAGCTGAGTTCATCGCGTAGTTGACGACTGCCGTGAGCCACTTCAGCTGCTCTGGCTTGTCGAAGGGGATGTAACGAGAACTCTGATGCGAGGGCTCGAGCATGAGCCTTCCAGGGCTGGCCGTGTCTCTCGCAGATGGCGCTCTGCATCGGGTTGTAGGGGGCGTTTGATCTGATTTTCGATCCCATGGTCTCGAGCTCCTCCTTGACGTCGCGCTCGAACTCCCCCCCCTCGTGTCCGCTATCGCCGCGTTGGGAGCCCTGAGTGTGAGGAGCCGACTGTCCAGCACGGCCTGCCAGATCACGGTAGGCTTGTGCGAGGCGACCGGCGCCACGGCTCGGCATTTGGTCGCCATGTCGGTCCAGTGCGGGAAATCTCCGGTCGACCCCCCGTGCGTCTGCTAGCCCGAGGGTGTCGATAGCCAGGCAGTCTCCGAACTCCTGCCATCGTTCTCGTAGTGAGGCCGCTTGCGTGGCTGGGTCAGAGGAGGAAGGGGTACCCATACTGCTACCCTTCTCTCGTTCTCCCCTCATCGGGCCTCCTGGGATGCCCTCGTCGCCACCGCCGGATTCGCCTCGAAGTTCTGGTCAGAGCGCATCCCGGGAGAGGTCCGGTGAGAAGCGATATCGGTATTGCTTGGTGTTCCCAGATGGTGGCGCTTTGAGCCTGAGGCGGACTGGGCAATGGTGAGCAAGTGCTGCTGCGATGGCGTGCTCCGAGCCTCATGCCAGGCGGGTCGCCCGAGGCTGCGCTGTGTTGCCTGGATGTTCAGGGTCGGTGTGCATCTTGCCCGTGGCCCTGATCAGCATGACGCGCTGCTCGGACTCGAGCTCTGCGAGTATGCCTTGAGGGTCGAATTATCGCCTTCGTCCTCCACGCTGCCGCTGCTCGTCGTAAGCTGGGCGTAGTTGACGTCATCGATGTTGCCCACGAATCCCTTCACGACTGCTCTGCGTAAAGCTCTCGAGTATAGGCCCGTCCTCTTGGACGCGTGGCTGTTGAGCTCGCGGCCGTCGATGTGGTGATGGGTGCCAGGGTATCCCTTGTTCAGGAACTTCTGAAGCGGCTGATGGTTCGTGAGTACCTTCCACGGCTTCTTGACGTACTTGCCCCTCAGCTCGTCCATGAGGCCGTAGGCGCAGCCGTCGAAGCTGCACTGGTCGTCAGCAATGAGCCGCTGCAGCTCCACGACCTCAGGCATGCTCCAGCCGTGACAGGGCTGGGGCCACTAGAAACCAGAAGGCGACTGAGGCGCCCTGCAGGGCAGCCTGCCTCGCCAGCCCGACGAACCGCTTGATCGCGTGCCGGCTATCGGCGCTGTCCAATGCCAACCGATTCTCACGCTTCATGCAGTTCTGGAGTCCAGACCAGGGGCTACAAGGCAGACTGCCCACAGCACCTTCCCTTCTTTCAGGGACCTCTGGACCTTCCCTACGTCACGTGGCCTGCGCAGGTCGAAATCAGGTGGTCCGAAACGGTATGCTCGGCTGCTGGCAGGCGACCACTCCTGGCTGAGCAAGCTGTCCGTCTCGCAGCAGTACTCCAGTAGCCGCCTCGGTGTCGAGGGGCTTGTCCTTCTCACTGCCCTTGAGACCGTCGAAAGGAGAGCATCGTTGAGCTGCATGCCGAGGGCCCGCTTCACGACCGCCGGTCGGACGTTCTGATGGTGTAGTGTGCTCGCCTGCCGCAGCCCTGCGTTGCGCGGAGAGCTGGACTTTTGCCTCCTCCAGGCCTGGTGCTGCGCCGCGGGCTCGGCACCGCTGCCGATCCCTGACACGTTGTTGCCCACACCGTGGTTGCGCCTTGGGCACTGGAGGCCGTGGCAAGTACGATGGGCGGGTCTCCAACTGGCAGATCTGGCACCGGCAGAGGGCGCCCGTCACACGGCGAGTCGAACACGCTCCATGGAATGCAGCCACCTTAGTGGGCCCCGGAAACGGCAGGGCCGTTTTTTCACTGTTTCCCCCAAAATGCCCCTTGAAAACGGAAACGGCAAAAAAAACGGCGACCGGAAACAGCAAAAAAACGGCTCCAGGATTGGAACCGGAGCCGGAACCGGTCCAAAAACGGCGACGGAGCCGGTAAAAAAACGGCGTCGGAAGCGGCAAAAAAAGGCAAAACGGAACCGGTAAAAAAGCGGCCCTGTCGTTTCCAGGGCCCACCACTGAGGCAGCCACCGATGGAGATACAGCACTTGCTGAGGTCGCCGATGTCAAGGCCCACGTTGTGTTGGCTGGATCCCGACCCGTTTCCTGTCCGACAGTCTTGGGCGACGACTCGATGCCCCAAGGGAGGTCCCGACCTGCTTTCTGCACAGAGTGCGTAGGCGACGAGAGGTCTCGACCTTCTTGACGTCTGGCTGCCATTGATACCCCAGCATCGGCCTTCGCACAACACATGGACGCTGCTATCGCACACAGCTTCGGGATCAGGATGCCCATGCCGCCTCGGGGCTGGGGCATGGGAGTTACCGTGCCCCAGATTGGGCGGAAGCTGCTCCTTGCATGAGTACGCCTCCGTAAGCGCCCGATACTTCTCCCGCTTGAGCTCCAGGGCGAGATGGCGGTTCTCGGAACCAACAGCTGCTGAGAACCCGAGCCGACGGTCAGCTTCTTGCGCCCTGCGTCGACGTTGGCGCCGACAGACTCGAGGAAGTCGCGACTGAACAGCAGGCTGAGCTTGTCACTCTTGACCACGTTGGATCGCACAAGTACTGGCATGCCTGCTACCACCGCTGGGAACCTGAACGCTTCGTAAGACATGGGCGTGCCTCCGTCACCGAACCCGAATTTCTCAAGTGTCCTCGCGCTCGATGCCGAGCTCTGTTGCCACCTCCAGGTAGGCCTCCCAACACGCGTTGCCCATCACGGAGATGACACGCGCGGTGTCGACCACGCCTTTGAGGTGATCCTTGACCACGCGGATCATCTGGTTCTTGACCACATCTTTTCGCGCTGGTGTGGGGGCGCTTGCTCAGGTCCGCCTTGGCCAGTCGCAAGAGCCGGGCCTTGATCTCCTGCTTGGCAGCTTCCCTGGGTCTCTTGCCTGGGTCGAGACCGCGAGAGCATCACAACCAGATTTCGAGTTGCCGACAGCTGTGACAATGGCTCGCTGAGCCTGGGGGCCGCGGCACTCTGGATCGCCAGCCCAGTGGCCCGCCTGGCCGTAGGCTGTGCAGGTGGACTTCTTCGTCCTCGCCTCCAGCTTCTCGGCGAGCTCGCGGCCCTTGTCTGACTTTTGGGGAGGCCAGTGGCCAGGCGCGCCTGAGCCTCAGGCGCTTCTGCTTCCTCCACGTGCTCGACCCTTGCCGCCTGACTTGCCGCCGCGGCCGCCGAACATCTCACCGCCGGCGTCCCCTGATGACCTCAAGCGTCTCCAGGAGCTGGGAGACCTGGAGTGCGGCCTCCTCGAGGGCCGCCGTCGGGAGAAGTACAGGTCGATGTCGGGGGGCGAGGGCCTCGAGCTCCTGTCGGACGACACCCTGGACGTCGCTGACCTCGACGTGGTCAATCTCGTTTTCGTTTTGGCCCTCATCGTCGTCGTAATCGTGGTCGATCGGGGTGGTCTCCTCCTCGGGCTCTGCTACGTAACACCACTGCCCTTTGGTCCGCCCGAGCCACGAGGTCCTCCGCGATACTGGAATCTGCTCCTGAGCGGCTGCGACCTCTGAGCCTCCAACACGTGCAGGTGAGGGAAGAGTCTGATCACTATCTTCTTGACATCCGTGAACGCATACCTTTCGTCGGGGAGTGCTGCCACAACTCGCTCTCGACGCTCGCTTGTCAAGAAGCATCTCTTGAGAAACCACCAGCCCAGGACATCATCACTGTCTGCGAACTGGACTCCGTCATCCTTTACTCGCTGGACCCCTTCCTCAAACCTCGGGATGGAGTCCGTGATGCGCTCGCCCTGCCTTGGGTTGTAGCGCAGCGACTCGAACAACTCGTGCATGGTTTCTCCGCAACGCACGGCCTGCTGGGGGCTCCACGCCTGCTCTAGCGCCGACAACACGTTGTTGATGGCGCGCATGTGGTCCGCCGGGATCGCCTCCTCTAGGACGTGGCCGTCCTCGTCTCGCTCGACTAGACGTAAGAGTGACCTTTCGCCGGAGTGACCTTTGGTGCGGGCCCAGTGGGCCCCCCCGATCGCTGAACGCGATGCGATAGTAGCTTCCTGCGCGCCTGTGCTTGGTCCCCCCGCGGCCCCCAAAAAGCCGCGCACCAAAGGTCACTCTTACCCAGGGTCACTCCTGCGTGTAGCCGACTCGCTGCTGCGGTGCTGCCTGGCCCGGCTGTAGCTCGTGTCGTGGGATCCTCATGCCAACGCGCCTCGCGGTGCTCTACGGCCTCGAGATGAGCCTGGCAGCCACGCAGTCGTTCACGTCTAAGCTCGTACCGAGGGCCCAGACATCCAGATCATCGCGGTACCGTCTCCAGCTCTGCGGCGCCTCGTCCCAGACCGGGACGAGGCTGTAGCCTTCGACTCGTGGTTGGGACGAAGGCTCTTCTCGAGCACGGCCTCTGACAGCCATTGAGCTTCTGGATGTATGCTCGATGCGGTCGAGCTCGTCGTCTCCTCGACGCCGTTGAGGTTGCCGTGGATCGGCCTGCCGAGGCAGGCTCCGCTGCCACTGGCGCTAGCGCGCCAGCGGGTAGGAATATCGAATGCAATCGAAGGTGCTGTCTTTGTCCAGCGCGCGGCGCTGGCTGGAGCGGGCTCGCTTCTCGTCGTCCTGTCTTTCAAGAGTATAAAAAAACGCCCCTGCCCTGGTTTATGAGGCGCTGTGCGCTGAAACTCCTGTGGGCTGACAGGGTAAACCCTGCGTGATGTGCCGCGTCCTGGCGGCTCTAGGCTTTGGGGGTTCCCAGGAGGTTTACAGACCACGCACTTGTAACCCAGGGTAGGGCTGTTTTTCAAGCCCTCAAGTCTTGCCTCTCGCTGAGAGGCGGGACCTTAAAATGGTCAAGGGCCATGTAGGCCGAGCGGACGGGGCCGAAACGGCAGCGGAAGGAGGCCAGGTAGGGCGGGAGAGGAGGGAACGAGATGGCAGGAGCATTCTACCTGGCGGGGGCTCTCTCAGGAGGGACGAGGAAGGAAGAAACACAGGCGGATAAGGAAGAGGAGGGGGAGGATGAGAGGAGGAGGATGAGGAGGAGGAGGATGAGGAGGAGGAGGGCGAGCAGAAAGGCCAGAGGCCTCTTTGATGCCTCTTGGAGTCTCTTCTGATTTCTTTCTAGAGCTTTTCGGAGCCCTCTTGGGCGTCTAGGGGGCTCTTGGCAGTCCCGGGGACCTCTTGGGGCGTCTTGGGTGTATGGGGGGGCCTCTTGGAGCCTCTGGGGGGTCTCGTGGGAGCATCTCGTGGGCATCTTAGGGGGCCTCTGTGGCCTCCTGGGCACCACTTGGGGCCGTCGTGGGGCACCCTTGGTAGCCTCGGGGGCCAGCTTGGGGTCATCTTGATCTTGGGAGAGGTCGATCCAAGGACAGGGAGGCTCCTTGCTTAGGCCCCCCCCAGGAAGCCAACATGTGGCCAACACTCTGGTACAATCAATGATTTTGGCTTTCTCGCCGAGGCTTCTTGGGACGACTTTGGTGCCTCTGGGGGCCTCTTGGGGGTCTCTTGAGAGCCTCTTGGGGGTCTCGTGGGGGCCTCGTGGGGGCATCTTGTGGGTCTCCTGGGCACCTCGGTGCCCTCTTGGGGCACCCTTGCGAGCCTCGGGGGCCATGCCTCAGCCATCTTTGAGGAAATCTATCAAAGAACGGGGGGCTCCTTACTTAGTATCCCCCCCCAGGAGGCCAACCACACCTTAGTGAAATTAGTGATTCTGGCTTTCTCTTGGGGCCTCTTGGGGCGTCTTGGGAGCCTCTGGGGGGCCTCTTGGGGCGTCTTGGGAGTCTCTTGGGGGCCTCTTGGGGGGATTGTGAGGGCCTCTTGAGGCCCCCCGGGCACCTCTTGGGGCACCTCTTGGGGCACCTCTTGGGGCACCTCTTGGGGCACCCTCGTGGCACCTTTTGGGGCCATCTTGGGGCCATCTTGGATGAGATCGATCACAGGAGGGGAACTTCTCAATTTCCAAGGGGAGGGAGTCGGGGGAGGGGTCAAGACACCCTCCCCGCCCGCAAGTTGCCTCGCTCACTCCCACCCGCCCACCCCGCACATAGTACCTTGGCCTCAGCATGTTCAGCATGTTCAGCACCTTGGCCTCAGCAATGGATGGGCAGCTACTGTGAACCAAAAACGCGCTCGGGCGTGGTGCGCCACGCGTGCCAGGCGCTCGGGGTGTGCCTGGCATCCTTGGGCCCAAGCGTGCCAGGCACGCCTCGCGCGCCAGATGCACCACGTGCTCCACGTGCGCCACGTGTGCCGTGTGGTCCAGTCGCGCCAGTGCGCCACGTGCAGGGCACGCGCAGAATGTGCCAGGTGCGCCCGCGCACGTGGCAGCACACATCGGAGAACATGTTGACCCCTACCATCCTGGAACCCAATGCACAGTCGTGACGGGGAGGCCATCATGGTGTCTGGTGAGCACACAGCAGGCAATATGCCAGCACCCCCGCAGTCCTTGTCGAACACCACTGGACGGTGATCACGGGGTGGCCGCCCATGGTCCAGATTTAGCCGCGACGTGCATGTTATATGGTTTTTTTGACAGCGGTGGTGGCCTTGCGCAAACCAGGCAATATGAGGGCACCCCCGCTGCCCCTGCCAAAACTCATCCATGTGCTCACGGGGTCCATAACCCAAGATTTTGCCTCAACGTGTGTTCCGCATTATTTTGTGACAAGGATGGGGGGGGGGCATTTGTCCTGCGATCGCCTGGGGGAGGGGGTGTTTGTTCATAGGGACAGTGCTGAACCCTTCCCCGAAGGGGAAGACGGGGGGCTGGAAGAAGAGCTTCCTAAACACGTTATGCTCTCAAGGGCTTGTGGGCTCAGCTCGCATTCGTGTTTTCGATGACACCACCTGGTTGGGTACTCACTGGGCCGCGGACGTGAACAGTGTCTGTGTGTGTGTGTGTTGTGTGTGTGTGTGTTTTGTGCGTTTATGTGCTTTGTTTTATTTGGTGTGTGTGTGTGTGGTATTTGGTGTGTGTGTGTGTGTGTGTGTGTGTGTGTGTGTGTGTGCGTGCGTGCGTGCGTGCGTGCGTGCGTGCGCGTGCGTGCGTGCGCGCGCGCGCGTGTGTGTGTGTGTGTGTGTGTGTGTGTGTGTGTGTGTGTGCGTGCGTGCGTGCGTGCGTGTGTGTGTGTGTGTGTGTGTGTGTGTGTATGTGTCGTGTCTGTGTGTGTGCGTGTGTGTGGGGGGGGGTCGTGTGTGTGTGGGTCGTGTGTGTCGTGTGTGTTTGTGTGTGTGGTGTTTTTGTTCATGTGTGTGTGTGCCTGGGAGAGAGAGGGAGGGATATATATATATATAGAGAGAGAGAGAGAGAGAGAGTTGTGCTTGAGTTGTGTGCGTGTCTGTCTGTGTGTGTGTGTGTGCCTGTGTCCGTGTCTGTGTCTGTGTCTGTGTCTGTGTCTGTGTCTGTGTTTGTGTCTGTGTCAGTGTCTGTGTCTGTCTGTCTGTCTGTCTGTGTGTGTGTGCGTTTGTCTGTGTGTGTGTGTGTGTCTGTGTGTGTGTGTGTGAGTGTGTGTGTGTGTGTGTGTGTGTGTGCGTGCGTGCGCGCGCGCATGCGTGCGTGCGTGCGTGCGTGCGTGCGTGCGTGCGTGCGTGTGCGTATGCTCGCTTGTGTGTATCCACATTCTCACGCCGTATACGTATAACCTGTGCATGTAGACGTACCCGCGTCAAGCTCCGCCACCGTGCCAGCACCTTCAGGACTGCTGAGGTCCCCGCGGAGGTCCGTGGAGTCCTCGCGTGATTCTGGTGGGGCCCCCCAGAGACCTCTCGGGGCCCTTCTTGGGGCTCTCCCGAGGCGATCTGCTTCCGCTCTGGATTCGGCCAGCCCCTCCGAGCCCTGAGCCGCTCGTCGCCGTGCGCGAATCTCGCCTCGGACCGACTCTGACGGGTCGGCCCCCAGACCGAGGGCCAGGGTGCGTCTGCCGAGCCGACTGCAGCCGCGCTGCTTCAGCGGGACCTCCGCGTCGGCCACGTGCCCAGACGTCCTGCTCCTCCCTCCCTCCCTGCTGCGCGCGACTCCCTCGTCCTCCCCCTGTTGCCCTCCCGCCCCTGCTGCTGCCTCCTGCTCCCCTCTGCCTCCCCCCGCTGGGCTCGAAGTGAGCCTCTCAGGCCAGGGGACCCCGTGGGGACTCGAACTTAAACTGCCTTCTGGTTTGTCTTGTCACGACGCCGATGGTCGGCCCCGCCACTTCTTATGGCGGCGGCGTGGGCTTCAGGAGTATGCTGTTGGTGCTTCCGGCATTCCCAGAATCGGCGGCGAGCGAGAAGGCCTTCTCGGAAGGCGGCCGGACTTCTCAGAAGCCCTCGCGCCTTCTGAGAGGTCTTCTGTGTTCGGGGAAGGCCCAGACAACTTCTCAGAAGTCCGGGGGACTTCCGAGTCTTCTGAGAAGGCCCGCCCCTTCTCACTTCCCCCCCTGGCATCGCTCGGACGTGTGCATTTTTTCTCGGTGAGGGCCATCGAGGAGCGTCCTTAATCATTTGGCGAAAAAGCCACGCACGAAACCGACAAAAACACAGGGAATTGACGTCCGAGCGATGGCCAGCCCCTGGGCGCGCCGCCTACAGGAAACTCGACTCAAGGCCGCCCTGGAGCGCTCCTGGAGTCTTCGAGGACACAGCCGATGCCTCCTCGAGCATCCTGGGACCATGTCTCGGGGAGGAGGAGGAGGAGGAGCAGGAGGAGGGGGAGCAGGAGGAGGAGGAGGAGGAGGAGGAGGAGGAGGAGGAGGAGGAGGAGGGAGGAGGAGGAGGAGGAGGGAGGAGAGGAGGATGAGGTGGAGGAGGAGGAGGAGGAAGGAGGCGGAGGAGGAGGAGGAGGAGGAGGAGGAGGAGGAGGAGGAGGAGGAGGAGGAGGAGGAGGAGGAGGAGGAGGAGGAGGAGGAGGAGGAGAGGAGGAGGAGGGAGGAGGAGGAGGAGGAGGAAGGAGGGGGAGGAGGAGGAGAGGGGAGGGGGGAGGCGGAGCGGAGGCGGAGGCGGAGGCGGAGGCGCGGCGGCGGGGCGGCGGCGGAGGGGAGGAGGAGGAGGAGGAGGGAGGAGGAGGAGGAGGATGAGGAGGAGGAGGAGGAGGCCCCCCGCTGGAGGTGGCGCCTGGCCTGCACATCTGTGGGCTGCTGGCGCTCGCAGAGTGGTCCCGCAGCGGAGCCCTGCGCGCCCACGGCGTGACGCACGTCATCGGCCGCGCTCCCCCTGCATCGCGGGCGGCCTGTGGGAGGGGGCATTCTTGCCCGTTCCGAGGTCTCTGGGGAACTCTTTTTCGTGGGCTTGCCTCCTCCCCCTCCTCCTCCCCTCCTCCTCCCCCTCCCCTCCTCCTCCTCCTCCTCCTCCTCCTCCTCCTCCTCCATCTCCTCCTCCTCCGCCGCCTCCTCCTCCTCCTCCTCCTCCTCCTCTTCCGTAGCCATTTTGGCTCAAGATGCCTGGTTCCCTTGGGGCCAAAACGGATACCGCTAGTCCGCGGCCAGATCTCGAAGTTCTTCGCCTTCACTGCAGGAGTTGGGCGCCTGCACCAGCCTCATCCTTTCATACGACAGGGCTGGACAGCCCTCACCCTTGTGCACAATGGCGAAAGCTCTCTCACGAGGTCAGCAACGCCGCATGGCATGGGCACAACCATGGCTTTGTAAATGGTGCACGAACAAAGGTGGCGACCGCTGGTGGAATTTCTCTGCTTCGTCTGCCTGTCGGTCTTGTGGCTGCTCCAAGGATGTTGCGTTCCACTCGATTCGTCAAGAAGGGCCACCAAGCAAACGGGTCTCGCCTCAGCAGCGGAGCACTGGCCCCAGCCTGCGAGAGAAGGGGCTGGAGAAGCAGGTTGCTGATCTTCGCAAACGCTTGGTCGAGCCCAACACAGGACCTCCACCCGCAGGAGGAGATGTTAAGATGGAGCCGTATCCCGAGTCTACGAAGGAGTCTCAACTTCGAGAGGAACTGGCCCAAGCAGAAGCTATTCTCAAAGCATTGCCAAAAGAACCTGGCACCGAATTCGCTCAGCAGCAACGGATGCATTGCGAGCGTCACAGAGACGCGTGCCGTGCCAAGTTGCGCGAGTCCCAGCCCTTCGAATGGCAAGCTCATGCTGTTGTCAACCAGAAGAAGCAGCTCCTCCTCAAGCAGCAGCGCCAAGAAAGCGCCATCGGCGATCTACGCACCAAGCTCAAGGCTGTCGAGGAGGAGATCTCTGCGGCCGAGGAGGCCCTGGCGGTCACCATGGAGCAGGTGGTCGCTAAGGAGGCCGAGTTGCAGAAGATTCTGGCGTCGCGGCCTCAACCTCCCGAGGAGAAGAAACTGTCCAGCTGCATCGGCTCCATCGGCGCCTCTATCGAGGATCTCGGCACTCTCTTCCAAGCGCGCGGGCTGGGTGTGGAGCCTGCGACTGCTTTGGCCACGAATCTCCGCAGCCTCATGGACCAGCTGCGGGCGGCAGAGCAGTCTCTTCGGCCTCCACCTGCTCCTGCGGCTGAAAGCGGCCAATTGTTGCTGAGGCCGCTATTGGCGTTGCACCACCTCCTGGCGGTGCTGCTCCTGACAGTATGCCATTTATTCGTCTACCCGCTGGCGACGAGGACCCGTCATTGCTGCGAGAGTTCTTGCAATCCATGGGGCAGACACCGCCAGAAGGAGATCCAGAACTACGTGAGGCATGCAAAAGGTTCGGGGAGAAGCTCGAGCAGGCCAGCAAGCGGTTCAAAGGTGATGACGATGATGGCCCTTAAAGTTGGTTCACGACCTCGGCCTGTATCGAGTTTTGTTGTAATGATGATTGTTATCATGGAGGCTCGACACATTCAGACACTCAATTGCACGTCCATTGGGCAGCTGCAGAGGTATCTTCCACACTGCAGGGCATCCGTATTATGCGTGCAAGAACACCGCACTTTGGTTAGCAAGCTCCCAGACGTCCAGAAGACAATTCTTGGAATGGGATGGCACGGTGTTTGGGCCCCGGCCCTGCCCGCAGAAACTGGTGGCAATTCTTCAGGCGTCGCGGTGTTAGTCCCGCGGCAAATCTCTATTACCACTGCTGCCTATGCCCCTGATGATGGCATACTGAATCCCTGGGCGTCTCATTGCGACTCACGTTCAATTGGGCGTCGTCGGTGGCCTGGTTATTTACTCTATGTACTTGCATGTTAACGAAGGGCTGTCGATCCGCAACATGGAGATTATTCAGGCCTTCATTGACCACGCACTATCCATACGAATGCTGTGCAGAAAATGGATTCTTGCTGGTGGCTTCAACATGGCAGCACAGGATATCCAGGATCTTGATGGGATTGGGAGTGTAGGTGGTATAGTTGCTACGTCGACGGCCACTACATGTCGCCAAACATTGCCTGGGACGATCATCGATTTCTTTATATTGCCTTTACAATTATTGACTCATATCACAAAACCAGTAGTGAATGAAGAAGCGGACACGGCATTCCATCTCCCAGTGTGCCTGCCAATCAAGGCTGATGAGTCCGAGTTGATTCTCCGCAAGGTGGTCGAAGCCAAAGCTATGCCTGGTGTGGTCAAGCACGGCTGCTTTAGATATCCCTTGGAATGGAAGCATCTCCAACATCTTATTGCGCATGTGACCGCTGATCAGGTACTGCCAGAAGCATGGCTGGCAGTCTTGAACGCGATGGAGCTTGAGATTGCAGGAAGGCATGGCATCATCGGCAAGGGCGCCAGCAAGCACGTATCTCCTGGTGGTAGAGTTCTACCGCTTGTGCCCTTCAGTGGGCTTCCTGAAGACAGACCTGTTCGAGGTAAGGTTGATGCTCACGATTGGGGTGTTGCTGGCAGATGGGCTAGACACATCCGCAGGACCTCTGTGCTTTTCATAACATTGTTTGGCAGTATTGCTGGATCAATGACACGCTCGTCATCCTCGAGCAGTGCATATTGTGCTGGGCTCATGAAGACAAGGGAGACACCCATTGAGAGGCTGGCTCGTTTGTTGCTAGACTCGCATTTCTTCTCACAGAATATTGTTGCAGCGGATGGTGTCCTCAACAAAATTGACGCATAGTTTGCTGAATTTTTCAAGGCTGGAGTTTGCTCTTGGTTGGCCAACGCTGATATCGATGCCATTTTGGAGAATATTTTGGGAAAGGCACAAGTTGTTCAAGATCAGCATGTCGCTCAACGTAAGGAGGAGCGGCTGCAATGGACAGAGCAGGCTTTCAAGCAAGGAGCTGGCCAAGCCCATCGTTTCACAAAAGTTCGGGGGCCCCAGCAGGTTCATGAGTTTCTTTATAATTCTTCCCCACAAGCTGGCCGACAACGAGCTGGATAGGTGGAAGGCGATTTGGCAACTTCATAAGGAGGATCAGCTTCCGCTACCGCATGATGCTGAGAAGTGGGGGCACCTACCTCCTACTGATGGAGCTCAGATTCGCAAGGTCGTTTTGTCGTTCGCCAAGCGGACGGGTAGAGGCCAGGTGCGCATTCTTCCTCGACACCTGTGGCTCGTTTGCGATGAGGGCCTTGCCACTTTAACTCAATTGTTTATGCGTTGTGAAGCTATGTTGCGATGGCCACAAGACCAGCTGTTCACCGAGCTTTGCATGTTAAAGCCCACAGGCGGCACTCGCCTGATAGCGTTGTTGAACACTTTGCTCCGCGTATGGGGCAGAGTGCGCCGACCGCTACGCGCTGTGTGGGAAAGGTCTCAGGCTCACCCTTCCTTTTGGGGTACTGGGGCAGGCCGATCATCGAGCGACTGCGCATGCCATCTTACTTTGAATGCCGAAGTGGCGCACGCACGTAGACAGCATGTGATCACAGTATTCCTGGGCATTTTCAAATGTTATGAAACTATATTATGGGGCATGCTCATGAACGAGGCACGTGCGCTCGACTTCCCCCTTCGCCTCGTGTGGGTGATCATCCAAACATATCTATGTCCTCGTACGATTCGAGCGTTCAATAACATCGGCAAATTGTTTGTGGCGCACCATGGCGTACTAGCAGGTTGCACACATGCGACAGCGGTTCTCATGGTGGTATTGTATCGTGTGGTGGATTCACAGTATAAGCTTTACAGTCCGCTTGTGTCGGTGCGAGTGCTTATCGATGACTTCACAATGCAATGGATAGGTGACGATCCTCAGGAGGCGCGCATACTGCACACATGTGTACGTAACTTTGCTTCGGACGCCATTACTCTCGGACTTGTACTTCAGAATGGGAAGTCTGGGTATGTAGCTACTACTATAAGGGCAGCTCGTGGATTTGCTTCTGGGGTTCGTTGTATGAAGCTCCGAAGTAAAAAGCACATCAGAAACCTTGGGCATGACCTCTACGGGGTTCGAGTCGCTCGTGTCATGGAACAGTCTCGTCTTCGGGCTCTTGGGCAACGTCGGAGGCGCATTTGGAAGCTTCGGGACACGGTCCATGAGAAGGCAGGGCTCCTGTGGAGGGCAGGGATTCTCCCATCGGTCGGGCACGGCGCAGGAGTGAGCGGTACGTCGGATTCTGCACTCAAGCAAGTACGCACCGTTGCAGGCGGCATGATTGGCGCCAGTGGCAACTGCTCACCCACGCTCTGCGTTCGTACTCAAAGTGATGAAAAGTTTGATCCAATTTTTGATTGCACTACAATTCTTGTCAAGAGATACTGCAGTTTCATATGGGACAATCGAGTATCAATTGCTGACCTGCATCACGCGCTTGAAGATTTCCGCGCTCGACTTCACGCAGCCGCGCGTCCGACGTGGAAAATGGCAAGAGGTCCTATTGCAGCGGTTTTTCTCACTCTGCAGAGGATCGGATGGTCCATGCTCAGCCCGATTTGTCTTCAAGATGATGCTGGCCATAAGTCTGATCTCCTACAGACAGCCCCTCGTGACATTGGGCGGCGTCTGTGTGACAGTATTCGCAGATGGCAGATGCTGAGAGTTCGTGAACGCCTTCCTGAGCGCGTCGGAGACGAGAAGGTATGGCGACGAGCAGTGCGAGCTGCAGTTCTACGTGTTCCTCCTGGACCGCAACGAGGGGCACTTCGCAAGCTCTGGTCTGGAGGATTGCTTTGCCCTGACAGGGCTGTTGACCTTGGAATTTCAGACTCTCGTGAATGTCATCACTGTGGTGCCCCGCGCGGCTCACTTTCTCACCAATGGAATTGTTGTGAAGTATTAATGCAGAGCAGTGGCGTTCTTCCTGACGCTGTACCTGAGGAGTTCATGGAGGACTGGGAGCGTCGTCGCAAGGTTGCAGAAGGCCTCACGGACATTGACACCTTCGAGATGACCTACGGACTCCCCCTCGAGCCGCTACAGCCAGGACAGCCCGAAGGTCGCCCCCCAGTTCATGAATGGGGAGATTGTCGATCGGAAGCTTGGGGGCCGATTTCTTATGTAGACGCCTCTGGAATGCGTGGCAACCACCCCGCACTCGCCAGAGTTGGCTGGTCTGTTGTGCAATTGTGCCCAGCATCAGGCTGGCCGTTGGGGGCTCGATACGGAGGACTCCCTGGTGCCGATCAAACGGTTCCTCGTGGCGAACGTTATGCTGGACTTCAGGCGCTGTCTGTGATGCAGCGACCAGGCGCTGTCGTATCCGATCACCTTTCGTTTGTCAAAGAGGCGATGAGATGGGGCGATAAGCTGGAACATTCTTCAAGCCTTCATGCTGGGTTGTGGAGACAGCTTCGCACACTATGTCGTAATGATCGTGAATATTGCAACTTTGTTTGGGTGCCTTCGCACCAGGATGTACTCACATTTGCTGAAGAAGGAGGCTCCTACGCACATTGTGTAGGTAACGCATGGGCTGATTTCTTCGCACATGCTGGTGCCATGGGAGTCTGTGTCGCCAACACCCTCGCCGACAATCACAAAGCGTTGCTGAAGGAGGCCAAACAAACTGCCCGATACCTTGGATTTCTTGCGGCCCGAGCTGTTCGTCTGTACCTCGAGGTGGGAGCAGAACCAAGGAGGAACGCCCCTTCTGCAGGACCTGCTTTACCTTTGACGCAGCACATGTTCGAGCAAGTGAGTGAGTCATGCATTCGTTGCACACACTGCTTGCGTGTCGCACGTACGCCATCTAGTTTTCAGACTCTTTTTAACTCGAAGTGTTCTGGCCCCCCAGTCCTCGGTGTAAGTCATATGTTGGCTAAGTGGGGCCCTCCAGCTATATGTGAAAGATGTGGGGCCTATTCGCCCAACATCTTGAAATTCGCTCGAAACCTTCTCCTCGTGTGCCCTGGCCCTCCCAGCAATAAGTCCACGCTGGCCAATATCCGCTCGCATATCAAGCGGGTGAAGAAGGGTCTCGAGCCACGATCGGGGAAGGAGATTTCTCTTGTATAGGCGGGCCCAACTGCTGCCTTCTTGGACTCCCCTGCTTCCTCCCTGGCCCCTTGCGGGGCCAGGTGATTGAACCAGGGAGTGCCTGCCGCCTGGCGCGGTTAGCACACGTCCTCGGCAGCAGTACGGCTCGCTGCTGCCGTCAGCGGCACGCTGGCCCTTTCTCGCTGTCAGCGCTTGGCTGACCCTTTCTCTCAATTCGGCCCTCCTCCCGTTCCCTTTGGGTTCGGTTGGGGGTGCTTGGACTGGACTACTCCTCCTCCTCCTCCTCCTCCTCCTCCTCCTCCTCCTCCTCCTCCTCCTCCTCCTCCTCCTCCTCCTCCTCCCCCTCCGGGTATGACAACGTTACGTGTGTGGGCGCCGCCCCCCCCCCCCCCTGCAATCGCTGCGCCTCGCCAGGGTGCTTCGATGCCTGAGTTGTCCAGTGTGGCCCGAGCCACTTTGAGGTTGAAGGACCTCGGCCTATTTACGTGTCCTCTCATTTGCTCTGGCTACTCCCGCTGCATCCGTGGTCCAACTTCATCTTCTTCTCCAGTCACGGTCTCCCACCACTTGCCCCCGTGAGCGCTGCCCGGCTAAGCTCACAACGCTTGCAGTGTAGAGGCAGCTCGCTCTCCACAGATTTGCTGGTCGAAGCTGCGCCGTGCCAGCCCCCGGGATGTCCCAGAAGGCGCCTCTGCGGCCCCCTGCCCCAGTGGCCTCCCCGAGGACCCCAGAGGCCTCGTGCCCCTGCCATCTTTTCCTCGGAGGCCCTGGAGGCCCTGGAGGCCGCTGGGGCCTCCCGCAAGCCCCCCATTTGGGGATCGCCGCGGGGGTTGCTAAG